>JAOUZG010051355.1:224698-280677 GCA_026289955.1 Argiope argentata
ATATATATATATATATATATGAAATTTTAAATTAAAAATTATTTCTGAATGAAACTAAAAAAAGCAAAAACTATTTTGGAATCAAACTAAAAACGATACATTTGTATTTAGAGAGAGCTAATGCTGCTACTTTTAAAACATAAATGAATTTAACCAAATTAGTAAAATCATTACATCAACACAAGCAAAAAGAATTTTAAAAAGTTATGAATCTGGCCTTAAGACTTCCTCAAGGGCCAGCCTTTAAGGAGGGGTTCAATCAAAGGATTTGTTCTTTGAGGGGTCAGACTTTCGTCTATCTCTCAATCCATAATTTTAGGAGATTTTTCGAGTTACGAGAGGTCAATATTGTTGGACAAATGTCTGGCCCGTAAAATAGAAAAAATCCTTTGTTTGAATCCCAACCTGAGGGTGTCCCTTGAGAAAGTTTTCAGGCCGGATTCAAAAGTTCTTTTGTTGTTGTTGTTTATAATTCTTTTTAATCGTAATTACTTAATTCTTTTTAATTGTGAAGACTTTTTAATCTTGATGGCCTTTGCTTACAAAGACATAAATATTTATTTCATAGACATAAATTGAAAAATAAATTAAAAGAAGGAATAAAATTTTTGAATATTAATAACGTGAAAAGTTTGTGTGATAAATTCTTTAACTAAAGTTTTAGTTTTTAAAATTTAATTTTGATTCTTTCTTTCAAATTCTAAGATGATAATTTTTATTAGAAATATATATATCTATCACAAAACATTAATACTTTTATGTGATATATTCAAACATTACTCTATTATTTCAGATCGTAAAATTAATTTACTGCTGCAATGAAATTCAATTATGAACTTTTTCGACCAATGATAATTGCTGACTTTAAAATTACTAGATATAAAATTGAGGAAGAATCATAAAAATAGTTTTAAGCTTATTTGAAATTTTTAAATAGATTTCGACGAAATGAAAATGAACATGAAATACGAATGTTCTGAATATTTCATAATTTAATATTTTTAATACCTTCTACACCTTTTTAAGCTATCCAGAATTCGGAATCCTGATTAAAACTTTTTATTGAGCTAACTTTCTCATTTTCTTGAAATTGATAAAATGTTGTTTCATTTCCACAATAAAATATAGTTAATTTCTTTTCAATACATTTAAATTAATTTAAACTTTTAATGTTTGAAGTAAAATATTTCTTGTTGAAGTGATATAACCTAGAAAATCTTTTCTGTCTTAACTACCTATACAAGACCAACAATCATAGATGACCATTAGATGCAAAATGTATTGCACTCTATTCTCCAAGGTTTATTCATGCAGGAGGCAAAGCCGTTGTTTTTGAACTTTTAACAGTATCACTTTTTAGAAGAATTTAACTAGCAGATTTTCACAGAAATCAGGGTTGCAATTAAGTTTTTATCTTCATTTTTCTTTAATTCAATGTTATGTGTCCACAACGAAGAGTATTCTTTTTGTAGACTTTCGTCATAAGATGGAAAGTTCAAATTGTTAAGGGTTATATGTTAATTCTTTTTAAATTAACATATAACCCTTCTTAAAGGGTTATATGTTAATTTAAAAAGAATTCTTTAGATATATTTTAGGTAATACGAGATTACTTTATATATATATATAATATGTCTACTATATCTTTCATCCTTTTGACACAGTGATATTTCTTTGTGCTTTTGTGCGTTGATGCTTTTTTATATTTACTTTTCAACCGAATCAACTGGACTGTAGAATGGGCTTTCTAACTATTTAATTTAAATTTTTTTTTATTTTAGTCAAATGATATATAATAAACAACTTTATTCACCACCAATATTCTGGCGATACCTATACGCTCTTTAATAAATTAATAATGGTTCTCTCCTCCACGACCTTCAAGGTCGTACACCCTTTCAGTTTAGTGGATCGTCGCGGAGAAGATTAAAACCAATGGAAGTGCTTAAGTCAGCCATAGAAGCAGACTCTTGGATGATAGAATAAGCTCATAGTTCATGTTGACATGATATGTCATGTTTTTACATCATATAATTAAGTAAATCAAAAAGGCATTTTTATATATATATATATATATATATATATATATATATATTCATTCTTTTGCGAATTGGAATCAAGCTTTTATATTGTTTTATAATGGTAATGACAAGATGGTATATGAAATTCTCTTTAAAGAAGTAATTGCATTTTGAAATTTTTGTATTTCCCTGCTAGTGGAAAAAAGGAAACCTTTTTGACAAATTGTATAAAATTGACTGAGATTAAAACAGAATTTATTGACCGAATTTTAAATTTTGCCAAATTTTTTATACTCATATCCGATTCTGTTCACATGAATGCATGTAAATTGATACACAGATTCTAAACTTAATTTTAAATTTTGCTAAATATTTAATACACATCAACTATTTTTTGCTGAAACTAATGGATAAACAAGTTGACAAACCCTAGATTCTTGGTAAACTTTCGTTTAAAAATGGATAGATATCTACGTTTTTGCGGATGAAACAATATAATATATTTATTTCTATCTATCAAGATATTTGCGATATTTCAGTAATGCAGGTGTAGACTGGAATTTGTACAGAAAGCTACAATGTTGGGGTAAAAATCACATATTTAATTCAATTTGTACATGTGTTAGAATTTTTGAATTTTAACTATATATGCATACAAACATAATTAGTAAAATATTTTTATTAAAACACAGAAAGATTTAAAAAGTAGAGGATTATTGAATTTAATTTTTGGAGTCAGAACATGTTTCCTCTTTAAAGAAAATAAAAAGAATTACATGCTTTATTTTAATAGTTGAGAAACTTCAAAAATCTATCTCAGTATTTCAGTATAAATGTTTGCTATATTACACAAAATAACTCATTTACTAACATGAGCCTGTAATAATTTGGAATTGCATTTACATTTAATACACATAAATAAACTTGAGGTTTCAAAAAATTTTCTACGGAAAAAAAACTAAAGAAAAATATACATCACATTTCAGCTGTCTATATTTTTCCTTCAATGGTGTCCAAGACAGAAAATAAAAATTTAATCATATTCTATATATATTACTTTCTTTCTGATAGTTGAAAACTAAAAATAAAAAGTTATTGAAGCTATAGGAAAAGTCAACCATATGTCAAATAAGAAATATAAAACTTGTATGGTTCAGAACAAGAAAAATGGACTTAAAGCAACAATAAGAAATTTCTGTTTTCTTGTAAATACAAATTCAGATAGTTTCCTATACCTGGTATCTGGCATCAAGGATTGTAGGCAGAAAGCAAAATTATTTTTAACAGATTTTTTCATAATGAATAAAAAGTGATAAAACTTGAGATATAAATGAAATTTAAACCTAATAATTATTGAAATATTATCAAGAAGCCTTAAAGTATTGCAATGATTTTCTAGATTATCTTAAGACAAAAATATCAATTTGTTGGTCAATATTTATTGCATCTCATTCCAAATACTCTTATTCGATTGTAATGTACTTCTACTAATATATTTCACAATTTTTAAAAGATCTATTAAAATCACTTTTGTGAAATTTCTTCAGATTACTTTTTCTCGCATCAATAAATTAAAAACAGTGTTTTTAAAGAGAAATTTTAGGTTTGGAAATAAGGAAAAATAATTGGAATCATTAATAGAAAATATAGAAAAAGGGAAGACATATTTGTTGAAATTTTTGTCAAGATTTCCCAAAAAATGAAATCACCATAAATCTGTAATTGATAACCAAAACCACTATAAAATTGTCATTAACAAGTCGTTTTCAACAATTTTATAATTTGTTAAATGATAATCACAAAGAACCAATTTTCTGATTTGATCGGTATTTTAATGATGAAAGGAATTAGATAATTAACTATAACATGATTTAATTTCAACGTATTCTATATTTTTTGCACTTTTTATATCACTTAAATACGATAGAAATTTTTCTAAACGGTTGTACTTCAAGATATTCTGCAATGTTTCAATTTTTTTAGCAGAAATTGCAAAAATTTTAATGAATATTCTTTATGCAAATTTTATTCAACATTTTAAAAAATTGGCAGAAGCAAAAATTATTATGCCAATAAAAATAAATTTATTTTCAGACGATAATATGACATCAAATACTAAGTGTTGCCAAATAATTAATAATTAATTGCAATAGTTGATAAAAAATTAATGACTTCCAAAAAATATTTATTTAAAAAAGGTTCTTGATATATTTTGATTACAATTTGCACTTATCAATACTTTTTGAAGAGAAAATTAAAAAAAAACTATTAGTTTTACATATTATTAATTTGTTAATTAGTAAAATTTTTACCAGGAAACCAATGCAAGATTTTTATTTAATAGTTAACATTTTATTTTAATTTATTGCATGTAATTTTAAAGCTTTCTATTAGAACGCAATGTTTCATTAAAAATTTCCATTCTTCATAAGAAAAAAAGTATTTTTAGATTAAAAAACCCGTCTTCTAATAGTATATTGAAAATAAAATTTAAATATCCATACAAAGACAACATTCAATATCTCCATTGCAGTTGACGATCACCATTTCAAAAATAAAAATTATCATTCTAAATTTAACAGTTTTTATTTCTTTACCTTACAGAAATGCCATAGTTTTTATATTGATTCGAATTTCTGTTTCGAAAAATTTCATTTGTGTTCATAAGATCAAGCTTAGGATGAATAATTTCAAAAAAAAAAAGAGAGAGAAAAAATCAAGACTAGAAAATCGTCTGTCTTTTAAAAGCAAAAGTAATTAAAGAACTTATTCTTATATCAGAGCTAGAGATCTAAATATTTATTTAAAAGGAATAATAATATCCATCCTTCATAATGCAATTTATTTGTCACTAATAAAAAAGGTGAGAACGTTGAGAGCCTTGTAAAACTTGTTTGACATCTTAGAAAACAACTTAGAAAATATTTACATTAAAGCAAAAACCGTCTTTTAGAATTGTTTGCTTTCTTCATTATCTAGATGCCATGTTGAAGTTGGAAATGTTAGTTTCAAGTTTTATTGGTTTTTATCTTATCTCTTCAAATATTTTACCTAATTTAATTTATGTCATCGAAGAAAAATATGTGTACAATAACGATAATACTGTCTCAAAATATTTTAATACTTTTCACACAAAAGTTAGGTTGTTTAAAAGTTATTTAAATTTATATACGGTAAGGTATATAGTACTTAAATTTTAAAAATAAATTGCTTTAATGGATAAGATATAATAAAATTTCATATCAATCTATACTTAATTTATTTTCTTATACGAATTATTAATGCTATATTATACTTTAATAAATGAACTTCCTTTATGTATTGCTCATGGGATTATAAATTTTAATTCATAGTATCAGAAATTTTTATCTAAAAAATTATTTAATTCATTGAATTAACTATATTTTTTTACAAATAAATCTTTGTGAAATGTAATGAGTTTATACATGTAATTGAAAATAAATCTGAATGAACATATTTTAGGAATTATGATGATTAAGATTGAATTATGATGATTTTATGAATGATTAAGTAAGATTGTTTATATCAAGTTTTGCAAAAATTTGTTTCTGAAATCAGATTAAACACACACAAAATAATTAAATGTTTTGAATAAAATGAAAAAAAAAGTCTTGTCTAAAAAATCAAATTTTATTGAAAAGAGAAAATAAATTTATTTTTTCGGCATAAAAGTTTAAATTTTTATAATTTGTTCCGTTCTCTATTTATTATTTAATCGTTGATTCCAAAATTAATTACCAATTAAATTTCCAAATTATCAAACAAAAACGAATGTAAAGTTTTTGTCACTTAACATCTTGCCAATCCAGATCCAATCTAACCAAATTTTTTATGATTATCTTTCACAAACGAAGCATAAGCTCTTCCAAAAAATAAATTATGTAATATAACATCACACTATTATTAATCAATATTAAAGAAACCTTCTGAAAGTGCAGAAGATCAGTTGAAACTTATCCTGAACGTTGAAATAAAGTTCAAAAACTTAGAAAGCATTTTCAACAGATTCTGTTGGTAGCCCGCCATTCGAAATAGATCCTGTTTTTCACTCCAAATGGCTCTCGGGCATTCTTTAGGTTTCAGCGTTAGGCTACTCCCACGCCATTTTAGATCACAGAATCATCGAAAAAGCCGTGAATTCCCACTGGATAGTGTTGCATTTATCTCGAGGCATTCCTCTTTCCTTTTGAATCTAGCTAACAGTCACGCGAAGTGTAAATATTATTCAGTATAATTCGTCTGATGGTGAATACTCAAAAAATACTCAGAGAGTAAAATATAGAAAGAGCATCGCATATATTCAATACTTGAGCAGATGCTTACTAGTAATTTAGTTTTGAATTCATCATTTTACTTTTGGAAGTTATTATATTTTCTTTAGTTTGATAATCGTTTGGCGATAAATAAACAGATTTTGAGATTAAAATCGTTAAACGTTTATGTAACTCTAAATTAAATCTGTGAGTCAAACGTTATCATAAATTTCTTAAGTATTTTTTTTTTCTTTTTTAAACACAATTTCATATTTGTAAAAGGGCGATTATTCTGCTATTTGTATTTTGAGATCTAAAATAAATTTGGCAAATTCTATATTTTAATTAATTTTATCAATTGGGCATTTTTATATTCTTTTTTATTCATTTTTCTCACAGAAGATTAAAAAAATCATAAATAAATGTATTTAAAATCGTTTGGTAATAATAAAAAAAAGTTTTTTTTTGTTTTGTTTTTATAATCGAAGAATTTTTATTGAATTATCGCATGAATCTATGAATATTTTTGTTGAGTTACTTGGAACGTCTCTGTAATTTTGATGTTCGCTATCGTAATTCAATATATATTGATTAGTTATTTATCTATCGAAAATTCATTCAAACAACACGTTAAGATGCGAAAAAATAGAATTAAATCAACAAACTTAAATTTTAACCCATTCATTGCCGTTTAACTTTCTCTTTGGAAACTACTCTAAAATTAATCACTTATAAATTTTGCTTTTAGTTAATGAGTTATTATCTCCAAGTTTTATGTAAAGATGTGTAAAACATTGTATGCATACGTGAATATAAAAACATTTGACTAATATGTAATATTTTCTTTTATACTGTTGAGCCATATAAACTCTAACTTTTCAATCATTGACCAGATGCCAATTTTTATGCAATTGTCCACTTTATTTCATGAAACTTTGTAATTTTAAGTTCAAATCTGATTGTGTAAGAAAAAAAACGCTTGCTCTACAGTTTTGAAAAAAATATTCAGAATTATGGCGACTGTTTTTTTAAACATTCAGAATTTTTAGTTTCAAAAAAGTTATCAAAAAACGAAAGAGATCCGAGCTATTTATAGAAGTTTTTCTTGGAATTCTAAGCCGAAATAGTTTCAGAACTTGATGGATGACTTTTCCTTTTCTTTATTTTTTTGTTTTACTAACTCTGTAACAAAAGATCTCCTTTTAGCAGAATTGACAGTTTGAGATTTTTCAAATGTTTCCATGCTATTTTCAAAGGCCTTCATATATTTAACTTCCCTTTGGAATTTCAACTATGTTAAATATGGCAATATGTTCTTAACACTGTATATAGTCATTTAATCTTTCCATAACGCATTAAAAGGCGTTTAGTTCTTTCATCTGCTACTGTATATTTAAACGAAATAATTGTAGAGTTTTTCTGCAAATCTATAGTAAACTATCTTGTGAAATAACTATATAATATATATAAAATCAGTTTCCTGGAAACATATTTCTGACATTTTTTCAAGATACATGCATTATCTATACATAGTTTAAAACTATACATATTTATCTATACATTGTATAAAATGAAGTCTCTGTATGTTCTAACCACAAAAAATTGACAAATAGTTAACGGATGTTGGAGATATTTATAGCATTTTGTAGAGCATTTATAGGAAAAGATTTTCGTATATTAATGTTATATCAAAATAAAAATGGGAGTTTTATAATTGTGATTTTTATTTATTCGTGCATGCACGAAAACCACAAACTGCGCATGTGCTAATAGCAAGAGCTATCCCTTATTTGAATCTTTGCCTGAGAGTGACTCTTGAGAAAGTTTTGAGGACGGATTCATAATTTCTTTTCTTTTTTCTTCTCTTTGCTTATTTTAACTTCATTTGAATTATAATTTTATAGATTTTTTTATAGTCATAAGATTTGCTTCTCCCAACAGGGCATTCTGTTTTCCAAGCATTCTATTTTAAAATATGGTATTTATAATTCTTTTATAGCCTCCGGATATCAAATGGTTCTCTGTAAATATTCCTTATATTAAATTTTATTTAAATCTCTTATGTTCTTACCTGATAAACTTTTTTTAAGTTTATTATTTCATTAACAAATTATTTTCAAACCTTAAACTGAGTTACCGAATATCTCCAAATATTTTAATAATTTTAAACTTGTTTCTGGGCATGAACTTTTCTAATGAATTAAAATACCATGAATACATAAAGATGTTATAAATTTAACTGTGTGGTAATATATTTTGTAATTAAATCTCTTATGTTCTTTTTTGTTTAATTTGATGTTCGTAATTTAATCAACAAAGTATATATAATCTTTCAACTGCGATTCTCAATTTCGCCAAATATATATTTTTAAATCTTATGCTTGTTCTTTCCATTAGAAAGGCGCAAGCAAAAAATCTCGAAAAAAAATTGGCTGAAAATCCTTTATACACAATCAATATTTTTTAAAATTTTTAATTAATTTTTGAAAGAAGGAATTTATGTAATAAAATTAAAGTATTAAATTATAAAATAGAAAAGGCAAACACAAAAATAGTAACATATTTAATATTTACGTTATTTTTACCGATTATAAAAACTTTATATTTTTCTTAATTTTTTTCAAGCGTGACAAAAACTGTTTTCTTAATTTAAAAACCGGGTTTAAAAAACCATCAAACACTAATATGAATGTGCGAAGCTAACTATTGAAATATAACTTAAATCATTTAATGTATATTAAATAATTATTCTGATAATAAAGGAAAATACTTTTAGTGGTTAAGCATCAACGAAATAATATCATTAAATATTTCAATTTTACTTAAACACATGAAAGTTCAAATCCATGCAACATTTTTTTTTATGAGGAATTGCAATTAAGAGTTTTGTTATAACATTTGTGGGGTTTTTTTTGAAAAATTCTAAAATATTTTTTATGGAAAAGGAATTAGGAAATATTTATCTCGGCTCTTTTTGTATACTTATAAGTTATTATTTTTGAAGGAAAAATTATGATTTTCTATTTATTGACATGTAGAAATACAATTCATTTTATGGGGTAAGATTTTTAATTAAGAATATTAAAAAAAAAAACAGAACTGTGTAGTTTTTCCTTGGGAAATTTATCTAAAATATCAGAAGAAATTTTTACTAAAAATATTGCCATCTAATTGAAAAAATATTACAATCTAATTGAAATGATAATTAGACATTTTATCCAAAATCCAAGAATTATTTATTCTGTAATTTAAAAATCTCATATATCTTTTTGTCCCCGGTTTAAATAACTTTCCCAATTTATCAAATATTTGCAAATTAAATTTTTATTGAGCAGAGAAGATCAAAAATTAGAAGAAAGTATCATATTTTACCGATAGTTTATTTGCCATCACTTGCAGTTTCTTTTAATATATATTTGCTCGCAAAATTCCCTAAAATGAAGTAATGAAATATGTAATACCTTCATTAAATACTATCCATTATCCATATAAATGAATTAAAAATGTTTCATATTTGCAATTTTTCTAATCGTAATCTTTTGATCAAAATATTGACTTTAAAAAAAATCCAAATTACCGGTAATACCCATGTTAATCGAATTCCACTGGAAAACTGCCAATCAACTTAGAGTCAAGTTTTCACTTGCGAATTACCCTAGAGCATTCCACAGATTTTTGAATCGTGCTATCCACAGTTTCCAATATCAAAGAATTGGAATGAAAAAATCCAAGATTTCCCTTCGGATGACACTCTACATACCCTTGGAGGTTTGCTTTTAAAAAGCTTTAACAAGATCAATCCGATCCGCGGACGAATCAAATATAAAGAATTTCGCTGTTTGACATTCTTTAATCGGATAGTGAATTTTCATAAAGTACTTGAAAGTTTTATATTGCATATTTTCTGCGATAAATCAGATATTATCTGACTGCTTAGTCTTGAAGATTTCATTCTTATGAAATTATTAATTATTTTCCATATCTTTAAAATCGTTTGCTAGGAAACTCATTTTTATAAAAACTTTGGAATATTTATGAAATTCTTATTTATAAATATATTTATTCTGTATGGCCATTCTACTATTCTATATAATTGCACAAATAAAAATGATTATAATATTATTTATGGGAATATTGTTCATATTGAGAAATTTCATAATTTCATTGATGATTTTTATGCTTGAATATTTTATTTATTATATATGTTACCGTTAAATTATGAAATCTGTTATTTTATAGAATACCTAGTTATTCCATGAAATAACTGATTGCGTCCGTTAAAGTGTAAAACTCTCTTGTATTTCATGGTTTAACTAGTTATTTCATATCATAACGATCTACAGCCCGTTAAAGTGTAAAATAATCTATATCATATATCTCGCAAGACAAATACATTTACCTTCCTCCTCTACTGCATTTATGAATATTCAAGGCCATTGGGAGATTAAATTAAAACCATTAAATTAATGTCCGATAAATCTCATTCTGAAGACTCTGTGGGGTTTACCGTCCGTATTCCACTGCCTGGAGTTGACAGAGGAAATGGTGATACCGAATCTATTTTAGTTATCAACATAAAAATAACCGAAAAAGGATTTTTCTAATCGGGCACAAGAAACGGCAGCATAAAACAATCATATTCCCGATCCCATTTCAGTGTCTGCGAACAAAAATTAATTAAAATAGAAGAAGTACCGGATGTAGAAATATCGCTCCGGTCGGTTGCTACGGCTTAAAGTTTAGGTACTGGTCAGGGATTTAAAAAATGTTCGTGTAAAACCATGTGTGTCAACAAAAAATGTATTTCTCTTAGAAATAATGTTCTTTGTAATTCTAAGTGTCATTTTAGTAATCCTTGTTGTAACAAAGGATTTTATGGTACGTTTTCATAAATACCATTTATATGCTGCATAAAATTGATAAATTGCTTCTTTTTCATTTTAATTGTCTCTCATTAGTTAATTTATAGAATACCTAGTTATTTTATAGAATGACCAGTTAAAGTGTCAAATGAATAACATATTACACACTTTAACGGACGCGATCAATCATTTCTTGGAATAACTAGGTTTTCTATAATATAACTGCATTATATACTTTAACGGTAACATATAGATATTTAAATTATATATTCTTTGTATTATATTTTTAAATTTACAACTAGATATACGTTTAACAAACTGGCATTTCTTCCATCTTTTTTATTTCTGTGCTGAAACCATTTCTGAGTTACATTCAATGTAATTTGTCAGAACTAGTAAATATGCCTATGTTACAGTTTTAGAGTTTGAAGAGTGTTATTCCTAGGAGAATTTCTAATTAAATTTTGTTATGTGACTATTATTGAATTTAAACATAATTAATTAGCAGACATTTCACAGTCTGTTTGCAACAGAGATGTTGAAATGAAGCAATTTACTCTTCTTTCAGCAGAAATTTAATTACGTCTGATGTATTTTAAAAGTTTCGAGGATACTTGCTAACAACCACTTTTGTCTATATATGTCGGGAAATGTGCTTTTGTACAAAAGATGGGACTAACATATTAAAATTATATTTAATATAATTAAAATCTTACAATTATAATGAAGAATATATACAGTATAGTCTTGAATAAAGTACGAATATAATTATATAGTTTATAATCATGTATACATGATGGAATAATTGTTTGTTATCCTTCTTTACAAATATTAATTACTATTTATTTCTATCGGCCCAACTAATTAGCTAGGAATATTAGTTCTTCTTTATTTCAGTTTACATAACCGAATTTTTATATTTATTCCACCAGAAATGCATATATTTTTTTAAAAAATCGAATGGCGAAAGATATCAAATGTGTCGGCTTTCTTGCTTATTGAGTACACACGTACATGATTTTTCCTAGTTGGAACCAGCGTCTTAATCTTATAATGTTATTAAAAGCAACTACGTCTAGTTTACACGGCAGTATTGTAACTTCACTTTTTATTCTTCTTTTAAACTACATAGAATAAATAGAATAGAATACACATATTAAATACAATTCTTTCTTCGCCTTCAGAAATGGAAAAAAAGTCACATGAATAAATATCTGACGATGCAAAGAAAGGAAATAGGATTTCATTCACATGGACGAAAATATTGTTAAAAACTTGAAGTGTTGCTTCCTAGTTCAGTAAATCTCTTAGAAAAGAAACTAGCTTTGCTTGAATCTTTGATAATCTTGTCGACGAATTTTAATGCCAAAATTAAGAGTAGCAAGAATAGAGCCCTTACATCCATTAAAACGCCTGTTTTGATGGTCTTTCTGGAATGTTCTTATCCTGTCACAGAAAATATAAAAAGTCAGGAAACGAAGCTGAACTCAATCAGTATTTAATCTAGCACAGAGATATAATTTACTCGCAGTCGAATTCCGCTTAAGTGAGTTAGCAGTGGAGAATAGCAGGCGTTCGAAGGACGCTAATAGTTGCTTCAAGATCTTTCTCCTGTCATATATGACTGAGTTCTTTGTCCAGTTATGATTGTTTACCAACGATTTACTTCTTATGTGCTGCTGTTTCTTGCACTTATATAGTGCCTTGTTGCCTGTGTCTTCGTGTTTCTTGGTGAACACACAAGCACACACACACACACACAACAAGTTATCCAACAAGTTTTATTCATTTATTATAGAATGAAAT
Source organism: Argiope argentata (assembly GCA_026289955.1). Lineage (NCBI taxonomy): Eukaryota > Metazoa > Arthropoda > Arachnida > Araneae > Araneidae > Argiope > Argiope argentata. The sequence continues at coordinate 237,662 of JAOUZG010051355.1, forward strand.
GTAAAGTACAAAATTAAATTTAATGTTCTTTAATTGAATAGTAAAATGAATAACTTTATGTGTCGGATGTAATTTACATTCTTAACAACAATTCCAAATTAAAGTATTTCGAAGCGAATTCACCATTTTTTCCAAAAAGCTCTCCTATGCCTAATGGAATGGATAACGATTAACATTTTCATGATTTTCAGATGTGTCAGATTGATAATTTTTTTTCGTACAGAATTAGTTTTTTTTTGCCCAATTAACGCAAACATAGCATTTGCCTAAATTCCTTGAAAACCACAAAAACAAATAAAGGGTTTCAATTTATTATTTTCAATCAGAAACAGAGTAGTTACATAAATATTAGTAAAACTATGCACAAACAACTATCAAATCAAGTTTTCTACTGTTATTTAATCATTTGCCATATAAAACGCCAAACAAAAAACGAGGAAAATAATTGTTCATATTTAAAAAAGTAACGATTCAATATTCATTCAAAACGAAATATTGTGTAACGAATTATTGTGTATATGTATTGTGTATTCAATATTCATTCAAAACGAATTATTGTGTATGTTGTATTAATTTTTTTTAAAATCCTAGTATGTAACACCCTTTCTTTGTTTTAGATAAATTAATTTTACTTTGAAGATCTGTATATATTGTTTCGCTGCTTTCTTTCAGAAGAAATTTTTTTGAAAACTGTCACAACTAAAATTCAATACAATACCGTCTCTATTTAATAATCAGCATTTTCACAATGACCATCTAGACCATTGCATGACCAGTCATTATACACAAATTTCAACTCATCTTCACATTACAGCACAAACTAACAATTTTATGCTCCTGTGAAAATAACTTTTATGGTTATTTAAAATCATTGCAGAAATTATCTGAATAGCCACCGGAAGATTTTGACCGTCTGTATGACTACCCGTCTACTAGTCTTACTTTAGAGACAAAAGGGAGGGGGATTTATGAATCGAATTTACAAAAGCAATTTTTTAGTGCACCCCCTGGCCAGAATTTCGAGAATGAATCTACCCTCAAAAATTTAAGAATCATAAAGTTCTACCTTCCCGACTTTGAAATCATTCGTCAAGTAATAAAAGACAAAGGCAGTGCATGATGTTCGAGCATAATGTAGCCCATTATTCCCCTTTCTTTCATAACTCCCCATCTTTGAGGCCCTTACCGTCATGTGGTAGTCCCCCCGGCTCCATTTATTTAGAACACTCCCAGGAAATTTCACATTATTTTTTATTTATTACAGCATATCCTGTGAGATGTAACAATGGGTGCCAAATTAGAAATATAAACCCATACTATAAAAATAAATATTAGGGGGATAAGGTGTGACATGTTCAAAGATCATCTTTCCGACCCTACCCAAAATGGAACTTTGTACCTTCTGCTTCAAATATAGGCAACACTTCACGTTTCTTCTCGGTCTTCGAAACTAATATTTAAATTAGTTTTTAGGTTGATCTCATCGTTGAAAAGCTATGTTTCAACTTCTATCTATATGATTTCTCTCTGCTATTTTATAGACTAATTTTCAGTAAACATCAACAAATATCTTTAGAGAAAAGTAGTCAAACAGCATGTTGAGGAAAAATTAAAGTTAATTAAATGATTTCACTTAGAAGTTTGATGGAATCCATTTACTGCTGGATTAATAAATTTTATTTTTACCGATTTTAGAAATTAGTAATTTTACTCTTCAGTAAAAATCATCAAATCTTTTTAAAGAATAGCAATCAAGCAGCATGCTGACGAGAAATTAAAGTTAATTAAATGTTTTCGCTTAGAAGTTTGATGGAAACCATTTTCTGCTGGATTAATAAATCTTATTTCCCCCGATTTTAGAAATTAGTGACCAGAATATTTTGCATGCCATTCAGATATTTGTTAAGTTAATTTAATTAAATAAATGTGTTATAATTAATAAATTAATTAAATAAGTTAATAAGTTAATTAAATAAGTTAATAAGTTAATTAAATAAGTTAATAAGTTAATTAAATAAGTTAATAAGTTAATTAAATAAGTTAATAAGTTAATTAAATTTGTTAAGTAAAGTTAATTAAATAATTTCTCTTATAAGTGTGATGGAAACCATTTACTGCTGGATTAATAAATTTTATTTTCCTCGATTTTAGAAAATATTGGCTGGAATATTTTGCATGTCTTTCAGAAATTTGAATTTTATTTATATTTATTGATAATTGCTTTACCTTCTTTATTAATAATATCAAATTGAATAGCAATTTGGTAATCTTGTATATATGAAAACAAAAGTGATAAATCAAAATATTCATATTTATTAAATTGCAATTAATACAAAAAGGGCATTTACTATAAATAAAAGTTAATCTATAGATATTTAATATTCGAATAGGTTTTCCATATCATCATCAAGAATTTCAAATCATGTCTAAGAGTGGAGATTTTTCCATGCAGATTGAATTACTGAAATGAATTTATCGGTTTTACTTCCATATAATTCCATGTCATATTCACGTTTAACTTTGTTATTTTCTACAGAAATTTCGGTATTTACGTATTATACCGTCTTAGCCAACGATCACCAACGGTTTAGTAAATTTTTTTGGCAAGGGATTTAAATTTGGCGATAATGATCAACAGATTACACTATTGCCGGATTGCCATAACTGGAGGTTTAGCATCCCGTTGGAGAAGACTTCAAATTTGGTGACATAGTTGGACGATATAATACGTAAGTACCGAAATTTCTAATTTTACCTTTTGAAATGTACCTGTCCTTGGATCCATTTAACTTGAAAATTGATACAACTATTCAGACTGTTAGATAGAAATATATTTCATAGTAATTAATAATTTACTAATTTTTATTTTAATTAAATAATAATTAATAATATACGATTTCCACATATTAAATTTCACTCATTCAATATATTCTTACTTGAATCACTTTACTCTTGTAAATACTAAAACACTGCACTTTTTTGTGACAGATTTGGTAAAGAAAAAAAAAATTCAAACTTTTATTATTATAATTTTGATGCAAATTACAAAATTCACTTTTTCATGTCGTTGAATAACTGTTCCCAATTACAAACAAATAGACAATAAAATAAAATAAAATATTTTCTAGACTTAAGTATGTTATAAACGTAGAATTCCTGCAACATCTTGAGGTCTGTCCTTTTTCACGATTGCATTTATTTGGATTATAAATTTTTGTAAAGTATTTTAAGACACGGAAAAAAAGAGGAACATGTTTCTTAGAAATAAAATTAGGATTATGAATTTTATCTATCTCAGGACGATTATTCTTATTCGACATTTCAAATGCATATTTTTCAAATCCATTCTCCTAGAAAAAAATGCATAAAACATTTCTTTATTATTCAAAAATTTTAGTAAAAATCTAATCTAAATAAAACGTCTTCAGTTTTACTTTCGAACTTGAACTTTCTTAAGTTTCCATTTCTGGCAGAGAAAGATCATATTCTTAAGAATTCTGCTGACTTTCAGAGAGGAAGGTTGGAATTGGGGGAGAGGGTCTTTAGTTCTTAACGCAAGTAAAGGTTCAAAAGACTGTATTTAAGTTTTTTTCCCCCTCCATTCAAAACTGAAAAAAATATGTTAAGAAGTAAATAAAAAAGTGTTCCATTTTTGATACAGAGTATTAAAAAAAACCTTGTCGGAATTTGTAATTCAAGCGCTGATAAGAAAGAGCCATGAGTGGCTACCGAAGACATAATTAGGCGCCATTCGTTGCAGAACAAAAGATTGAAAGAATTTCAGAACAAAAAAAATCGCAAGGAAACAAGAGTTTAATCGATATTTATGCTCAAGTCTAATCGGCATCGAACTTTAATGAAATGACTTTAATAAAAACACGAAATCTAAATTAAGATTAGATAATAGCGTGAGTGAAAATAGTTCATTACCATCTTATGAAAACAAAGTTAGGATTAAAAATGATAAGAAATTTTCTAATTAGATAATAGAATTAAACGATTAACAGCGGATGTTTTAAATTAGCAAGGGATTTTTTTGCAGAGGCTATTTGATTAAACTGAGCTTGGATTATACTCACATTCTTTTAGTAATAGTCTAAAATTTTTAAAGAATAATAAATTTTAAAAAAAAAACCTATTTTATTAATTTTAGGTGTATAAAATGATATTCTATAACATAATTATGCAAGTAAAATCAGAATAGTCAGTGACTGAGAAACAGTTTAAATTCTCAAAATGAAGGCGAATTATATAAACATGATAGAGGTTTAAAAATATTTTCCTACAAATTATTAGAAATGTTTTATAAAAAATATATATTTTGTATTACATACGTTTTAATATAGTTTAGTATAATATATTTAACAAATATGTCTTATATGTATACATTCTTTTATGATATTCTACTTTAGTTTCTTTATATATTTATTTTATATGCCTTTTTAATGCTTTAGAGATTAAGATTAATAAACTATAATACTGATAAAAAGTTTTTAAGGTTTAAAACTTTAATGGAAATCTGCTTATAGAGTTCAATATTTAATTTTCAGTTTTCAATAACATAATTTACATTATAAATATTATTGAATTTTACATCAAGATTAATATTAATGTGCCATTCATATGAAAACAAAACGTATCACTTAGATTGTGGTTAATTAAGCTTAATCAGTAACGATAATTTAATCAATCAATTAATTAACAACTAAAAAGGCAAAATGTAAAATTATGTTGTTTCTAATGGCATGTGCCATAGACAAGCTCATTGACGCATTCAGCGATTTTAAGCCGAAAGGAGCGTCTCTTATTTTGTAGTAGTGCCAACTAGGGCCAAGAGTATGACTTAGCTACACACTCATCACAGTCGCTTGAACAGCGCCTTTTTACAGGGGGCACAGTTACACACCTCACAGATAGCACACAGAAGAACAACCATGCCCGAACCGGGACTCCCAGAACACGAGGAAGACGCGCTACTCCTTTTCCAGGACATCGGTATGTAAAACTTTCTACTGTCATTGGGAACACACACGAGTACAAAATTATAAGGATTTTAGGAAGTGAAATGGTAGATAAAGAATTGATTAAAACTTACATCGTTAGAAGTTGACTGAGGATATCTCAAAATCCACGAAAGATTTGAATTTGCCATTATTAGTGAAGTAAAGTATTGGTGACCGTATTAAAATAACATTTCACAGCTGATAGTTTAGGGTTAGTAAAAAGGGATCGTTACATGATTGAGCAACATGTTTTTGTTGTTGAACATTATTTCAGAATTAATGGAAGTCCAGTGGCCAAAGTCCAAAAACTTGAGAATTGTATTCCCCCTCCCAGATCACATGATTTAACACCACCGGGTTTCCTTTTATAGGGGTATTTGAAGCCAACAGTTTGCGACAAAAAGCTCACAAGCACGCATACATTGAAGTAGAAATTCAAACTTGCATTAACGAAATTCAATCATATTTATCTAAAATGATGCAAGAAAATTCCCACGAAAGAGTGAGTATGTGCCTGCAAAGGCATGAAAAGCATTTGCCATATATGTTACTCCATACATAACTCTATCCTATGTACTTTACAATTCAATAAAAAATAGGGATTTGAAAAAAGAACTGTGGTTTTTATTTAATTCAAATAATGCTTTAACACGTTGTTCAATCGTGTAACATTCCCTTTTTACTAAGCCTCGACTATCAAATCTATTTAAATAACTAATCTAATAATCTAATAAAATAATAATATAAACCTCAGCTTTCAAATCTATTTTAATACAGTTTTAAACCTTTACTGCACAAGTTATTAACACATTCGTTTATTTTCGTATACTATTTACAATCTGCTCAATAAGATAAATTACTATTTCATTCTTTTAAAGCGAATGATTTTGCTATGTTTCTATTCTGAACTGGTACACTGGAATGTTTTGTGAGTAATTTTGATTTATTAATTACTATTTCTTGATGATTTATATTTATAAATAAACAAGTAATTTTATAAAATCTTAATTTAATATAAAAAACGAAAGAATCCGACAACCATTTAAAAGAAACCAAACTTGTCCGAATAAGGATAAATCATCCGTATTTAGGAAATTCTACAAATTAATTTTCCCTAAATGGGGAAAAATGTTTCAGAGGAAGGAAAATGGAATTCCAAAAAAAGTGCCTGTGGAGGGGAAGATAAAGAAGAAAATTACCAATGTTGCAGTTTTCGTAAAGTTACATGCAGAGTTAGTGAAGTAAAAACCCAGTGAATTCTTGCAAATGCGTGTTTACTAGGCACGAAACCGCTATTTTATATGTTATTTATGCAAAGAAACTATTCTGAACTTCTGAGAAGACCTTTTTATAAGAACGTAAACAAGGAAAAGTGGTAATATGTGGCTAATATTTTGAAAATTAGCTACTCAGAAATGTTGTTTAACTGAATAACTCCCAAATATGGCATACTAGTAACCTCTTGCTTTATTTCAAAGTAAAAGCAGTAAATTCTTTTCATGAGTTTCATATATACCATGGAAACTGAAAAAAATGATAAAAGTAACCTTTCCTACTGAGTTTTTAAAGAAGAATCATAGAATATATAAAACCTTTTTTCTTTATTTTGTCAAAATAAAATAAAATTTAAAATTCTATTTATTATAATTATTTGTAATTCCAAATATCAAATGTCGGAAGAAAATCTCGATTGATTTATTTTGGAAGGTGAAAGTTTGAATTTCAGTTTCAAATATTATTTTCTTAAAATTCTTTCAACCATGCATTATTGTTTAACATTTAGTTCAAAGTATACATCATGAAGTCACCATTTTTTTAAAGTTATTTTAAAATTACTTCTATCATTCAAATAGAAACCCTAACTCAGACTTTATAGAAAAAAAGAATTAAGAGCTTGCAAACTTTGTTTCACATTCTTATTAAAATCATTAGAGTCGGATGTGTTCTTAGCATTGAGGATGCGTTCTTAGAATGAGATTTATTAGACAATTTTGAAAGAGAAAAATTAAAAAAATTAAATAAATACTAGAGTAAAACATTAATACATTCTCGAAAGAGAAAAGTTTAAAAAAAATAACGTTGTAAAAAATTAATACATTCTCAAAAGAGAGAAGTTAAAAAAGTAATAAACGAGTAAAAATATTAATACATTCTCGAACGAAAAAGTTTAAAAAAATATATTAAAATATTAATACAATCTCAATAGAGAAAAGTTAAAAAAATAACACTGTAAAATTTGGGTACCTCTACATGTTCAAGATACATGTTTATATCGCTATGTTCTATGAATATATTATATTATAATGGCCAATCTCGTCCTATCATTGAATAGTTGATTAAATAAAAACACATGAATATTTTTAAGTTCATTACCTCATTAATGAATCATGAATGAGATGTATTAATTTTTTGAATAGGATAGAAATTGCTGTAATAGAGAAATTTATTTAGCTTCATAGTTATAATTGATGAAATTAGCTTGTTATTTTTATTAATTAATAAATAAAAATTGCTATAAATTAACTTCATTTTGTTACAAATTTTAAATAAATTAGAAATAAATTGAATCTAAAGCTCTGTTTCAATAAAATGATTTAAAAGAACTTACTAGAATCTTTCTATTTACACATGACGCATTACTGTTTTAAAGTAGAGTGAAACCTCGCTTAGAGATAGAAGTTGCATTGATAGAAAAATGTATTTAGCTTCATAGTTAAAATTAATGAAATTAGCTATTTAATTTTATTAATTAATTAAAAAAAATTGTATGAATTCACTTCATTAAGTTACAAATTCAAAAAAAGAAAGAAATGGAATCTTAAGTTCTGTTTTAATAAAATGATTTAAAAGAACTTCCTAGAATATTTTCTTCAACGTTAGTTGATGACACATTACTATTTCAAAGTACAGTCAAACCTAGCTTAACGAACATCTTTAATAACGATTAGCATAGCGAAGCAATTCAAAATGTAAAAAAGTAGCTTAACGATGTTTCTTGGAATATGTGGCGAGGGAAAACTGTGACTCACATGATGTATTGATTTAAATCAGTATACGTAGAGCGCTTAAAAAAAAGACATGTATATCTACATGGAAGAAGTTTCGGTCAGATAAGATCGTAGAATTCAAATCCCATGGGTTTAACCAAGTGCTTGGACTCTTAATTGAGAAGAATTTGTCTCAGGCCTAAATTTTGTGACTAGATATGATTAGTAGCGACATTGATGAGTTACTGGAAGAACGTAACTAGAATTACAGAAGACTTAATGAAGCTACATTTTGTGTAACAGTAAAAAGCTGCGGAGGAGATTTGGTTAGGATAAAAAGAAATAATAAACGCAATAAAACAACAATTTTCTCATAAAACAAGAAAGAGGCAGAGATAAAATAGGAAATTATTGCGTTATAAGTTCATTAACACTGTTCTGATAAAGTAATAGTCATGTCATCTACAAATTCATTTAGTGATAATTCAGTACCCCACTTCGACAAATTGTTCAGTGTAACCAAAGATAAAAATGTATTCATGTAATTATACTTGTAAAAAAACAACTATTATAAATAATAAATAACATTATTGCGAATTAGTTTAGGCAATTATATTAGGAATAAACGCTTATCCTATTTTGCATGCTTATTCCTATGAAAAATTGTGATGTTTAAAAAGTATATCGCATTACGAGTGCTAATTATGCTGCTAACAAGTGTAAAGATGAGGTTCCTGTGTAATAATACTAATTAAGTGGTAAATCCTTTAATCATTATAATCATATTCTGTGATCAAAATATTATTATTATTTTTCATAGTTTCAAAAAAATACTCAGAAACTACAGCTTTGTTTAGAAATGATAAAATAACATGTTTGTTACTTAAATTTTATGAATAATAAAGCGAAATATAATGTCTACTAGCTTAGAAAAAATTAATTTAGAATTTTAATTCCGTATACAGTTTGATATACGAGTATCTTTAAATACAAAAAATGTAATTTTTTTTATTGTAACTAAGAATATCTTTTACACGCTTTCAACATCGAGTGGATACTGGTTGCTAAGATTATTCAATGAATAACATGGGCTGCTAAGATATCTGTCGATATATTTACTTCACTTGGCGAAAGGAATTGTTTTTATCCCATATAAAGATAAGACTGTTTATTAGTTGTGTTTCCTGATCTGTATTAAGGATATATGTTGCTATCCTTATTTCCATCTGAGATATGAACTCTGGGAATACATCTGTTGACATCTGTTTGTGACAAAAAAGGTGGAATATCAGGAATAGAACTTATACTTTTCCCGGGATAGTAGTAAACATTGCATATGAGTTTTGGAGAAACTCTGCTTGCTATTAGAGAAGTTCTTGACAGTTCCGTTATTATTCTTTTCTTCTTTGACATATAACAAGAAAAATATTTTAGATGATAATCGATATTTATAGTTAATATAATGCGTATTCACAATCATTTATATACTGGCTTTTAGTGGAATAGCGTGGAAATTTTGATGTGTATGTGTGAAAACTGACGCCTTTAGGGACAACGCAAAGGCGTGAACTTTCTACGCCAATTGGGGTAACGCAATACAGATTATAATTTTTTTAATTTCCTTTATTCTGCATTATTTTAATTCAAAAGACTTCAAAATGAATCTGAAAAACTTAAGAATTAACAATATTAAATTTTAAATGCATAAAGCTCAAAGGAATTAAACAAAATCATTTGAAATAATCTGTCGAAGCCTAACATCATTAGCGTTAGGAAAAAAAACTGAAGTCACTCATTTGGCGGTAGGGAAATGAAAATCTTTGGCGAGAAAATTTGTTTTTCATTAATAAAAAATTAACCATCCATTTAACCGGAATAAATAGTTACCTATGTCCCATGCTAAACTATAATCTATCTTTGAACTTAATTTCATCCAATTTCGTTCAACCGTTCTGGCGTGATTGGTTAACATCGTATATCCAGTTGTGCAAACAAACTTTCACATTTATAATAGTAGTATAGATAATTGTAAATTTAAAAATATCCGATATCCATAGTTTGATGACATCGAATGAAGATATTTGAGCATTTCCATACTTTGCTATTGCTTATTTTTCTGGATAATATTTGATTTTATTAGAATAAATTAATCAAAAACAGTTCTATAAAACCAATCGACTTTAAAATGCGTTTGTCTTTTATGTATCATTTTTCGCCACCTTATAACAATATAATATATGCTTGTGCAAGTTTTGAACCATTTTTATCATGACAAAACGTGTTATTGTTTTGGGAATGATGTTTGTGGCGTCAACAAAAATCCGTAGGCGGAAAATTGAAATTTTATTATCTGCAAGAAAATCTAAAAAAATCAGCTTTTAATAACATGGTGCCATCACCTTTACAAAGGCTCCGATTTTTTAAAAAAGTTAATTGCTACAGCAATAAAACCTAGTCATTTTGAGCACGAGATTATAAGAAATGAAATAAATAGGAAATGCGATATTTTTTTAAACAATCAATGCAAAACAAAGTTTTTTTGGATCATTTGCAATACTAAAGTGACTCATTCGATGAAACCATTAAAATGAATAAATATATCATTTAACTTGCATGAGCACGTGGTGCTTGGCCGTTCAAGAAATGATGTTCTGACATGATACATTGAAATATGCATAGCAGATTTCATTTTAATATTTATTAAATTTATTTTCAGTTTTCTTCATTTTTTGTTAATTTTCATGAATGGTTAAATTTGAACCGACTCGCGGTGTAGGGGACGGCCAATTTCGAAACAGTTCTATTTTTTGCACCGAATAATGCTTTATAAATCACATGATGAAAGACATCGCACTCTGGCGTTAGCCTGGGCTCAGAGTCAAAAATTTAGATACGCCTGACGTCGGAGAACTCTTAAAAATAACAGTCAATAAATATTCTATTTAAAAACCATTTGTCAAAGTTTTATATTTTTGAGAAATACAAAATTTGAAAACAAACTCAAGTAAATATTTACCATCAAAATTGAATTCAGAAACAAACTTAATGATGTGAGAGTGGTATTTCCAAAATATTCTCTTATATGCACTCTGATTGGATGATCTTATCTATCAGCATTCTTTTGTAACAAATCCTATAATCTTTTAGAAGAATTCAGATTAAATGCTTCCTTATTAGCATAAATAGGTCTTTTATCTAAGCCATAAGTTTCTTTATGTTTTACAGTAATGCTTCAAAAACAATTCTTATTCATTTATTTATTTGTTTGTTCAGTTTTGCCAATGATAACTCTCGTCAACATGTAAATCTCCATAAAGGGTAGTTGGATATTTTCATTCAGTAAACTAAAGGAATTTGTTAAAATTGGATTGCAAAGCTATGATTTGAATAACGGATTTATTTAAAATGCAGAATTGATGTTTACGATTTCAAGTTTTATAAATTCCGTTTACTTTCATTTCAATGAGAATACGAAAATGGTTAAAATCATTCTCTTTCAACGTAGGTTCGTTTCATTACTATTATATGGCCGATTGAAATCAGAATTCGTAATCCTATTTATATCTTTGTAGGAATCAATTCATTACTAATTAGATTGGACAATATAATAGATCGTCTTTGAAAACAAAATTATTTAAATGTAATTTATTTAATTAAAACCTTCTGAAATGGAACCCTTTATAAGAAACTATAAACATTAAAGTTCAATTAGTCTTTAATTAGACTAGCACAAAGTAGTAATTAATTTCTGAAATAGGCTGTTCTTTCAATATTTCCCCTAGCCTATTGCTAATAACAAATTTTTAAATATTTGTTAAGCATACTATATATAGTACTAATTCATGATCATTGAATAAACCAAACGATATTTTACCAAATGTTATTTGAAATAATTAGCCATAGATACGATTAAATAGTATGTTTTTGTTGTTACTAATGGAACTTGCCGTGGACAAACTCGCTGACATAGTTAGAAATTTTTAAGCCGGATGTGCGTCTCTTGTTTCAAGTAGCATCAACTAAGGTCAAGAGTTCATATTAGCTACACACTCATCACATTCTCTCGCACAGCGTCTTTTTACAGAGGGACACATTCATACACCTCACAGATAGTACTCGGAAGAACAACCATGTCCTGACCGGGACTCGAACCTGGGATGATCAGATCACGGGGAAGACGTGGCACCTCTGTGTCAGGACGCCAGCATTAAATGATTTAAGTCATGCGAAGTAATAATTATTATGTCATTCTGACATCGCGTTTGATAATTTCGTTAATACTATCAATTTCTAGGTCAGGTACATAGATTCTAAATCGGTTGCCGATGACAGGGTTCATATCATTTTTTAAAAAAATCAATCTAATAAATGACTGTTTTTTTATTTCGGATAATTTTATTTCCTTTTTCATGTAGTTTTGTGTATCGATTTTAAATTAACACACATATCAATTAATTATCTATTTTATGATCATAAACTTTATAAAGAGCTCAATCATCAATATATGAGATTCCGTTTCAATTAAAGGGACCTACTATTCTATAATATATATGAATTAATCTCTATTTGTAATTTAAACAGAGATGAATTAATTGTCTAATTTATGATCATACATTTGATAGAGAGTTCAATCATCAATATATATAATTATTATTTTTATACCAAAGAGATCTATTGTTCTATAATATATCTGAATCAACCTGTATCTTTCTATACGGTGAATCAATAATATCAGGCTGTTGATTAGTAATTTACAATGCATCCATAATATCCTCGTCATGCTGACAATACGCTGAGATCTAAACTACATTCAGCTGCAGATCAAATTCCTGAACAGTGGATCTAATTCGGGAGTTTGATCAATGACCAGTCATCAATCATCAACAGGTCCTGTACCTGCAATGATTGCATCGTACGACTCTATATAGTTTATGCGCCTGTAATAACTCACAATTAATTCCATATTAATGTTAATAAGAGTAATAAAATAAATAGATGTGTGTGGCATTAATAATTCACAATGCGTTCCATATTAATATTACTAACAACTATAAAATATTTAGATGTATACTGCAATAATAATTCACAATTCGCTCCATATTACAATTAATAAGGAGAATAAAATAATTTGATGTGAGCAGCAATAATAATTCGCAATTCATTCCATATAAATGTTGAGAAAAACAATAAAATATTTAGATATTTACTGCAATAATAATTCAAAATTCGTTCCATATTAATATTACTAAGACCTATAAAATATTTAGATGTGTACTGCTATAATAATTCACAATTCGCTCCATATTACTATTAATAAGGAGAATAAAATAATATGATGTGAGCAGCAATAATAATTCGCAATTCATTCCATATAAATGTTGAGAAAAACAATAAAATATTTAGATGTGTACTGCAATAATAATTCAAAATTCGTTCCATATTAATATTACTAAGACCTATAAAGTATTTAGATGTGTACTGCAATAATAATTCACAATTCGCTCCATATTACTATTAATAAGGAGAATAAAATAATTTGATGTGAGCAGCAATAATAATTCGCAATTCACTCCATATAAATGTTAATAAGAACAATAAAATATTTAGATGTGTACTGCAATAATAATTCACAATTCGCTCCATATTACTAATAATAAGGAGAATAAAATATTTAGATGCTTGTTCATTCGGTGGTAATAATATTTTGATATATTTTTTTACGAAAGTTTAAAAGTTTGCTGATATTATAGAAGAATATTCTTATGTGATAACAAGACTATGACATTAATTTTGAAATATATTTTAAATATAAAATGTGTTTTTTCGATGATATTAGAAAACTTATTTCAAACCTCATTTCCGTATTCAAAGGGTTTGGGATGGATTTTATTAATTTATGTCATATAAATGCACATATTTGCATATGATGAGTTTTCAGAAATTCTATTTCAAATATATCGAATCAGAATAAAATTGAGATAATCAAACGATTGAAAATTGAAGAAAGAAGGTCTTTAAGAAAATATTTTTCTTTGGAAAATTTCATTCTAAATTAGATGTATGTACTTAAAATGTATCGTGAAATAGAATATAAGTAAAAGTATTTAAGTATCAAATTTGAAGTAAAAATATTTTTTACAATAAATATAAAACGAATAAAATAAAATACAAATTATTCTATTTTTCTTTTTAAAATGGGAATTTCTTTACATACACACAACCCATGCCAAAATACTACTCTTTCTCTCTTCAAAAAGGACTTCTTTATTTTACCTGTGTAGAGCTATGTCCTCCTTTCTGCAACATTAAAACAACTCCGCAAGGATATTTTTATAATGACCTCTTCCGGTTCCATTTCAATACGAAACGTACATTCTGTTAAACCCTCCAGCGTTGAAGGAATACGTATCTATTCAAAACAATCTCATTCTGTAATAGATATTTTGATCACTTTATGAAAACTCAGGATAAAATGCTTTTGGTTATTTGAGGGCCTCAAGATCCTTTGGTAGAGCATACAAATAATGCATTGAGAGGAAATAAAAATGTGTTTTTGTCAAGGATTTTTGATGCGAGATAACCGAACAATATGTTAAGGAAAAGAAATTTACAACGAGTAGGGGTTGTTTGAGTGCTTTATCTTCATTGAAAGGATTCATATTTAAAATACACACTGAAAATTCGCCTAGAATATAAAATAATGAACAAATTAACAGCGAATCAAATTTCTGTTCTAAAACCCCACAGCTTCATTTTTCTTTTCATTATTCCTATAACTTTTAACCATTATTTTATAATAATGGAAATTTTATTAAATTTAGTGAATAAAAAAATTTCTCTTCTAAAAATGCGTGTACTGTAAATTGATTGTTGACGATAACGTTTTTCACGACTATTGCATAATAAGGAACGTAGCAGTAAAAACTATCAAACATCACAATCATCATACTATTCTTTTCAGTATTCTCAGACGACCATTATTCGGCGATTCTATCTCATTAAGCGGATAGATGTGGAAGGTTATGCACATTTCTTGAATTCTTCGTCTTTCTTTTACCTTGATTTTTGCCTTATTGACTTGATGTTCGTCTTACTTTTTTGTTCATTTTTTTTTCTTTTGCATATGAATATTGTGTCTTTCCTGGCCGTATTATTTTAATTCAATCTGGGAGGAATCCGAGTTTGTTAAATGTAAACACCCCCTCCTTTCATATTTACTATCACCCCTATTTTGATGAATGAAAACCATCCTAACGCATGCGCAAAAGTGCAGGGGATTTTAGAATCCGTTGTTAAACAATATCTGATTTGAACTTGTTCATTCCTCCGCTTGTCGTGATTGGATAAAACATGCAATTTCTTGAATATTTTTATAACTTAATTATAATAATAATGATTTTTTTAACTATCATCAGCAATAAAAATAATATAAACTTATATTATCTTTTTTATTTATTTGTGCCGAGATTAATATATAAATTTACAGGATGAAAGATAGTTCCATCATACTATTTTTTAATCATTTTATATATTTTTACTAGGTTATTTTTATTATTTTTCCTTTAATCTAGAGAATGAATTATATCAAAATGTTTCATTTCACAAGGAAAGAAAAGGAGAATACATGCAAAGAAGGGTTAAATGATAATGTATAGCCCGAAAAAATATATATGACGAAGCAGCAATGATTATGAGTGTAATAATTTTAGCACAATCCTTTCTTAAAAACGATCATTGTGAAACGATCATTGTGAAATATGCTTTATAATATTATTAGAATTATTACTAATGCATTTATCTCTCTATATATTTAATATAGAATGAGAGTTTATCCACAGATATTTTTGGTTCAAAATTTTAAATCAGCCTTAAATTTTAGTATCTATTTTATTCAATTAATCCGACAGATGCAAACTTGAAAACAGATATATAGACCAATAAAAAGATTTTTTTGAATGAAGAAGATATTATCTTAGAGATTTGCTAAATTTTGTGGTTGAGTTGTCTTATAAAATTTCCAATAATTTTGAAAGTAGTTTCTTTGTCTAGTACTTAGTGAGAACATAAAATGTAAATTTAAATTAAAAAATCATATTATGAAATTGGTTTATGAACAATAATTTATATTTATCGCTAGATATTTGTTTTTTTATTCTATTATCCTAAGGAAAGAGATGAATGATTAGTTTAAGAAGTATGCATTTTAGAAATAATCTGCAATTATATACCAGATTTCACAAATAGAAAAGCTTTTTTCTTATTGGCTGTTAGAAGACTTTTTTGTAATAAGGAAATAGAAACTATCTCGTAGCTTTACAAAAGCAGGGATTAAAGACGGGACATTTTTAAGGTACCATTTTTTATCCATAAAAGATTAAGCATTTAAATTCCTATTGCTTTTCAGAGGGCAGGGGACATATCTTGTTCTTAAAGAAAGTAAATACACCAAATTATGTATTAAAATTTTTTCATACATTTTAGAACTGAAAAAAGTGAAGACACAAGTAAAAATTATGATTTCTTTTTAAGGATAGAAAAAACAGATCCTGTCGAAATATCTGATTAAAAAGCTGATAAGCGGCATGAGTGGGTGGGTGAAGACGTAATTAAGCGCCATTTGTTGCCGAACGAAAGAAGAAAGATTTTTGGAAATAAAAGCTTAATCGATATTTATGCTTAAAAAAAGAGCTCACTCTATATTTAGGCTTAAAAAATTGAAAAGAAATAAGAGCTTAATCTATATTTATGCTTTAAAAATTAAAAGAAAATAAGAGCTTAATCGATATTTAGGCTTAAAAAAATGAAAGGACATGAAAGCTTAATCGATATTTAGGATTTAAAAAATTAAAAAGAAATAAAACCTTAATCGATATTTAACTTTTTTAAAAAATGAAAGGAAATAAGAGCTTACTCTATATTTATGCTTGAAAAATTGAAGAGAAATAAGGGCTTAAACGGTATTTATGCTTAAAAATTTGAAAGGGAATAAGAGCTTAAACGATATTTATGCCTAAAAATTTGAAAGGGAATAAGAGATTAATCAATATATAATTTATGCTTAAATGTAATCGGAAAAAATCTTTAAGAAATGACTTTAATAAAAAAACAAAATTCTAATTGAGATTAGTGGAAATAAGTCATAGATTAGTGCCATTTTTGTTAAAATAAAATTTGAATTATAAATGATAAAAAATATCTTAGATACATTATAAAATTAAAAGTTTATGTGAAATGAAATTTATGAATAAATAATTTGATAATAATTTACAAACAAGAATGCACTCTTTTACAGATAATTTAAAAATCGTTTTAAATCTAAAAAAATATAGAGATTCAATTTTTTTTTCTTTAAATTTCTTAAATTACAAAATGATAGTTTACGACAAAAATATGAACCTTGTCTCAAAAAATTGAAAATGGCTGCGAAATTGATAAAAATTAAATCAATGAATTTGAAACTCAAAAATAGCTAATACTTTTATAAAATACTTTAGTTTACAAATATCTAGGTATGTCTATATCGAGAATATATATCTTACAAACGTGAATTGTTTTAATTTTTTTTGCAAATTATGGATTTATATCTCCTTAATATTATCATATGAATCAAGGAATATTTAAATGTTTAATTTTATTGAAAATTTATTTTTTAAATTTCTATTCTTTCTAATTCCCACTTTTACGCAATCAAGAATATTTTTAAATATTTTTTTAAAAAATATTTTTAAATATTTTTTAAAAAAATATTTTTAAATATTTTTTTAAAAAATATTTATAAATTATTTTTTAAATATTTAAATTCAAATTACTATCAACAGTATCCTTCAAATGAACACAGAGTTTAAATAAAATTAATGAATTAACCAACTATCTTATAAAAAACTGAAAATATTCTAAATTCTATTTTCTAAAAATATGAATATTTTATTTGGAATAAGTAATAATTGGAATAACTGGAGACTGATTGTTTGAAAAATAAATAAATAATTTATTTTTTTATCAGTCTTTACAAATAGGAAATCTAGCTGAATAAAATCCAGAAAGCAATTCTATATCGAATCGCTCAATCCTGTTATCTCAACTACTATTTCAATCTCTCAAATCGAATAATGATCGCAATGGCCGATTTTGAGTAAATTATATTGAATATCGAAATGTTGGAGGTACTTTTGATTTATCCATTATCTATCGATTATTAACCTAATGTCGTAATGAGATTATAAATTTTAGGCTTCATTAATTTAATCGAAATTTCTTGAATGAAGTAGCTGTTTAATTAGGCTTAACGTGTATCAATTCCTCTGACTGCATTATAACTTTTGGAGCTTTGAGAGTTCTAAAAATAAAATTTATTATATTTTATATAAATGGGAAGAAATGTTTAAAAAGAAAAGACCTTTAAATTTAAAGGCAATGAGAAAATCCATGTTTCATATTATTCATAAAATTACATAATCCCAGTAAAAGAATAAAAAAACATAATACATAATTAATATTACGTTTACAAAAGCAATAACTCGTCATTTTATGCGTTATTTACATAAGAAAACTACTCAAAATTTTTAAGAAGTTTCTCTTTCAACAAAGGTATCCCACTTAAATATAGTCAACTGACTGTATTTCTTAATATTCGAAAAATTAATTTAGTTGAAATGTTATCTAGTAAAATTATTTTTTATAGACAATAAAATATGCAATATATGCTTATATGTTTTTTTGAAATCTTTCATAATAAATTTTATTGCAATATTAAAATAATGTTTTCTCTAGAGTACAGAATAACTAATACAGAGTTCTGAAAAAAGTGGACGCATTTAGCGGAAACTGTCTGGTTTCGTTTACAGAATTGGAAAATGAAAATATAGAGCAAAAGCAATCTTTACCAAAATCAAAAAATAAAATACTAAAACTTAATTAAATTTAAATAATGAAATTCAAATATATTGTGTTACGAAAGAAGTATAGACAGATAAAGAAAAATCGAATAGATTGAAAGAATATACAGATAGATTAAGAAAAATTGACTAGAATAAAAGAATATACAGACAGATAAAGAAAAATCGAATAGATTAAAAGAATATACCGATAGATTAAGAAAAATAGACTAGAATGAAAGAATATATAGATAGATTAAGAAAAATAGAACAGATTGAAAGAATATAGAGATAGATTAAGAAAAATAAAATAGATTGCAAGAACCTACTAATAGATAAAGAAAAAAAGAATAGATCGAAATAATATACAGATAGATAAAGAAAAAAAAGAAGAATATATCGAAAGAATATACAGATAGATAAAGAAAAAAAAAGAATATATCGAAAGAATATACAGATAGATAAAGAAAAATCGAATAGATAAATGGAGAAAAACAGAAAAGAGGTAGAATACAATGATAGATAGAGTAAAACAGAAAAGAGAAAGAACATTTAGAGAGATAGAGACGAATAGAAAAAATAGACAGAAAATAAATAATTGAGAAATTTTATTCTTCTGTTCTGATTTTAATAATTTTTCTTCCAAAAAACTTTTTAAAGCATCCATTATTGTCTCTCAACACTTTAAATGTTCCATAATCACAATAATTCTTTTTTAAAGTTGTTTTCAAAACCTTTAATAATAAAATAGCAGTATTCATCCATATTTATTTATAAAATATGAATTCAGGGGAAAATATTTCGTATTACTATTAGAAATCTTAAAGGAAATAAAGATTAGAAGTGTATAATAATCTGTGTATCAGTAACTAAATTACATGAGGCATTTATTTATTTCAATTATGGTAGAATTTATATCAGCTTATTCTGCAAATATCGTCATATTAAATGGACCCCTTTATTGTTGATTTATAAAATAACTGAGTGAGTGAATAAATTTCCCTAGTATCACACAAATGTAGTACAGTATTGATCCATATTCGCAATATTGTATAATATTTTGGAATATTGTTTAATATCGTATTATATCTCACAATATTGTATAATATTGTGGAATATTGATTAATATCATATTATATATCACAATATTGTATAATATTGTGGAATATTATTTAATAATATAATATCGCCCAATATTGTATAATAATGTTTAATATCATATAATATCGCACAATATTGTAAAATATTATGCTACAGAATAAGCTACCTGGGTTTAATTTTCATAATGAAAAAATTTAATCTTTAGAAATTCTCTTCTTCTGTCTCTTTTCATAGCATTTGTTACAAAGACTTGAATATTTTAGAAACATATAGTATCTTTACATCTAATCAATAAAGCAGAATTCCAGCAATTTCAGGAACTTTCGTTTTTGTTTTAAAATCGCTAAATGGTCACCCAACTCTGAAGCCATTGATTAGGCATTCTTTCAGCATCTATAACGCCATCTGCAAAACTCTCCCATCCGGAAACAATAACATACATTTGAAGCAATACTTATTGAATAAGTCTAGATATTTTATAAAGCTTTGAAATTAGAGACTTATAGCATCTAAATATCTATTTTAACGGAAATGTTGATAACAACTTTCTCGAATTATTTATTTTGTTCAATATTACAAATTTTTATGTCAAGGTAATTATAACAGTAATTAATTGATAAATAAATTATTACATGGTCAAATATTTTAATGTTTTTATTCTATTATTTATTTATCAGTTTATGTAATTATTAAGAAACTGAAAACCCAGATGTGATCAGAAACTTATAATTCACTTTTAAAATTGATGCAGAATTTTGACACAAATATATGCCAACACATTTTATAAATTGCATGGATGAATAGAAGAAATTTTTGGAATTAAAAAAAAGAACTTTGATATATTTTAACTCAGGAAGCATTATTTACACACAAAGTATAATTGGTAAAAAATACGTCAGATTACATCATAGCACAAGAGCAGAAGACACCAATTTATTTCCTTTCAGGGATTTATTTTACTACGAGATTTTTATAGGAGTTTCTTTGATAAGTGTCAAATAAAGAACTGAATCTTTGGTATCTTTCAAAGAAAGTTGAAAGCTTAAAGTATTTTTATCTTCTCACTCGAAGCGTGAGAAATGCTGAGAACTGTGGGGCGGGGAGAGGTTTTAAACGAATTCCACTTAAACAAAAAGTGAGAATTGAATCAGGGGAAAGAATATTATTTTAGAATGGAGTTAATGTGGGCTAATTTAAGATAAAATTTAGGAAATTAATTAGAATTTAAAGTGAGTTAAATGATTTCATTATATGAATCCAATGATAGTAGAAAGAGTGAATTTTTAATTATAAGAAAAACAATACTTTGTTATAAAATTACTTTTAAGGGAAATAAAATGCATGTCATGCATTTAAGGCGGCCGAGGGCCTTTAAAATGAATTTTTTCAATTTTCACTTTAACAATTCGAAATTTTACAGGCGTTAAGAGTATCTCCATAAGAGATGACACACAAAATTTTAAAGCATTGTATTAATTTATTTTTGAGTTAGGGAGATTAATATAATATAATATTAGCGATAAATAACGTTAATGAAAAATGTTCCAGTTGCTCCAAATTTGTTCGAAAGCACCCCGATTTTTATTATTACTTACTCAAACTCCAAGATTAATCCCAAATTTTGTTCCAAAAGAGTTGGAGTAAGTAATAATAAAAATCGGGGTGCTTTCGAACAAATTTGGAGCAACTGGAACATTTTTCATTAACGTTATTTATAGCTAATATTATATTATATTAATCCCCCTAACTCAAAAATAAATTAATACAATGCTTTAAAATTTTGTGTGTCATCTCTTATGGAGATACTCTTAATGCCTGTAAAATTTCGAATTGCTAAGGTGAAAATTACAAAAATTCATTTTAAAGGTCCCTGGTCGCCTTAAAGATAGATTTTGTGCTTGTGTAATATCAAATATCACTTATATAAATGATCATTCGGTAAATAATGTGAGATATTAGGGAATCTATCACCAAATAAAGTATCTGTCTGTAAATACAATTACTTTATTTGACTATATTAATTGTTTCTTTACATAAAGATAAGACATAGTTGTACGTTGTGTTTCCTGATCTGTATTAGTGATATGTATTATTATCAGAATTCTTTCGCGAAATGAAGTTTCGGGATACTTCTGTGGACATCTGTTTATGGCAGAAAAGGTGGAAAATAAAAATAAAAGGTTGTATGAATAAGACGGGAATCTTTTTCTTTGGAAACAATATGTACGAGCTCGAGAGCAATTCTATTTACCAAGAGAGAATTCTAGATAGTTTTGTCACATTTTTTTTGTCTTTCCGACAGACCTTATATGGGAGAATTAGTATTTCTTGTTGATTTTTAGTATACATAAATCAAATAAATATTAGCATGTAAAATTTAAATATTGATCAAGTCGTTTTCCTAATTGCCTATGAAAAAAGGAGAAGCATCGTATAATTTTAATATGTTTCATATTTTGTATAAAAGTAGATTTTCATTAAAAGTGTCTATATGTAAGTATCTTCAAAACACACCAAAATGGAAGTAACAACCAACCGGTAAAAAAAACCAGGAAAATCGTAAAAGATTAAAAAAAAACAAATTTCATAATTACCAGTGAAAAACTGTTTAAAAATCGTAAATGATTTAAGCAACCAAGATTCATAATTACCAATGAAAAAAAGGGGAAAAATCTAAATGAATCAAACAATCAAGCTTTATAACTACTTATGAAAACTGTGTAAAAATTTGTAAATAATTTAACAACCAAGCTTCAAAATTACCTATAAAAAAGAGGAAAATCGTTAATGATTTAAACAATCAAACTTCATTGTTCTCTTTGAAAAACTGTGTAAAAATTGTGAATAATTATAACAACCAAGCTTCATAATTACCTATGAAAAACAGTGTGTTTTTAAAAATGGCGAACTATTTAAACAATCAAGCTTCATAATTACTTATGAAAACTGTGAAGAAACAGTAAAATATTTAACTATACTTCATAATTTCGAATGAAAAACTGTGTAAAAATCGTAAATGATTTAACAACCGAGCTTCATAATTACCTATAAAAAAGGGGAAGGGAATAGTAAATGATTTAAACAGCCATGCTTCATAGTTTTTTTTTTTTTTTTTTGAAAAACTGTGTAAAAATAGCATATGATTTTAAAAACAAAGCTTCATAGTTCTCTTTGAAAAACTGTACAAATTATAAAAGATTTAAACAACCAAGCTTCATAATTCTCTAAAAAACTGTGTAAAAATCGCAAATGATTTAAATAATCAAGCTTCATCGTTCTGTTTGAAAAACTATGAATGATTTAAACGACCAAGATTCCTAATTTTCTTTAAAAACTGTAAAAATCACAAATGATTTAAACAACCAAGATTCCTAATTACCAATGAAAAAAGGGGGAAATCTTAAATGAATCAAACAATCAACCTTAATAAATACCTATGAAAAAGGGGAAAATCGTAAATGATTTAAACAACCAAGCTTCATAGTTCTCTTTGAAAAACTGTAAAAATTTTTAAAGATTTAAACAACCGAGATTCATAATTCTCCTTAAAAAACTGTGTAAAAATCGCAAATCATTTAAACAACCAAGCTTCATAATTACCTATGAAAAACAGTGTAAAAGATTTTATGTGAGGTTTTAAAAATGGTGTATCATTCAATTAACCGAACTTCATAATTATTTATGAAAAACTGTGGAGAAATAGTAAATAATTTATCGAATCTTCATAATATGCAATGGAAAATTGTGAAAAACAATAATTGATTGAAATCACTAATCTTTATAATTTAATTAATTTAAATAACTCAAAATGAAATAAATATACATCACCATTACCAGAAAGTCAAAACAGTCTTAATTAGTGGGGCAATCGTTGAATCAGTTTTGAAATGCTATCTAAATTATACACTCATTAGGAATTTCAATGCATTTTTCTGACAACCACCTTTTGTTAAAAGCCGTATAATCCATCCAATGATTATGGATTTAATTTTTCATTATTAGTTTTAAAAGCTCTTTATCTAAACCATAATTTGCTCTTTTCTTCTCCATTGCACTTCCTGAAAGGTTATCCGTCCTTTTTTATCAGTCTACTTACTGATAATTCAGGTAATCACTTGAATCTCCATTAAGAATAGAGAAATATTTCCATTAAGTACTCTCAGAGAATTTGGGAAAATTGGATTCCAAAGCTTTGATGTAAAGAATGGGTTCATTTAATGGCTGGGATTATGCTTCGAATCTTACGTTTTATGAATTCAGTTCACTTTCATTCCTTTGATTTAAATGATGATGCATTATCTTTCAGCTTGGATTTGTTTCCTTATTAGTATTGAGACTTTTGAAATCTGAACTTTTACAATTTCATTTGAGTCAGCTTATTTATATAAGTAAATATTCATTTATATGTATACTTTATGTATTAATTAAATTAGTTTATGCTTCCGTTGCTTTATAGTAACTCTTTAACTCTTTTCATTCTATTTAATCAAATTAATTGAATATATTTAATCAAAATCAATCAGAAAGCGATTACTTTAAATTGTAAGAACCCTAAGCAGTCCAACTCAATCAGCTAATTGTTCTAATAGCACGAAACATCAATGATTTTCTGAAATAGGTATTTATATAAATAATTCTTGCAATATGAAATCTTACAATATTGGTTAAAAATGGTTTAAGTTCCATTGACTATACTTTTCAGCGTTGTGGAGATTTTTAATGATACAATTCGTGATCTCTTGATGAATCACATAAATTCTCGTTAAGTTAATCTTTGGAATATTTAGTAAAATAATTAATGGTCTGTCAACTGTTTTACAATAATACATTTAAATTTTATTAAGTTATTTGGATTTATTTAATAAAAACCATTCAGAAAGTGAATTTCTTATGTTATAAGAACCTAAGCAGTAAAATTCAGCCAGTTAATATTTTCGAATAGCATAAATTATCAATGATTTTCTGAAATAAATATTAATTTAAATATTCTCATAATACGAAATATTACAGCATTTTTAAAGGTAATTGGTGTTAAATTAACTCGTCTGTTTTATCGAAATTTCTAATGATACAATTCCTGATCTCTTGATGAATCACGAGAAATCTCGCTAAATTAATCTTTGGAATATATAGTAAAACAGTGCCTGAACTCGTCGTGAACTATTTAATTTCTCAATAAAATAACTGATAGAATCTTTGATAATTTCTGATCAAAGAATGGTAAATAATCATAAAAAATTCAGTGAAAATATTACTGATTTTCTGAAATATTTATTTATCTAAATAATGCCAATATGAAATATTATTGTACTTTCTAAAGGTGATTTGTTTTTCGTTAACTTTATTCTTTGAAACTTCTAATGATACAATTCGTTATATCTAGGTCAATCATATAAATTTTGGCTGAATTGTTTTAACAAATCTTTATTTATTAAAACAATTCAAGATTTCTCAACTGTTTTATAGTAATGCACTATATTCAATTTAGTCAAATTATTTGAATTTATTTAATAGAAATCCTTCAAAAGTTTAATTATTTATATTATAAGAATCCTAAGCACTAAAACTTCAATCAGTGAATTATTCGAAATATACGAATTATTAACTTTTTTTTGAAACAGATATTTATCTAAGTAATTATTCTAATATTAAATCTTTCAGTATTTATTAAAGGTGATTTGTGTTCCATTAACTTAACTCTTCATTCTTGTTGAAACTTCTAAGATCTCTTGATGATCTCTTGATGAATCACGTTTATTATCGCTAAATTATTGTTTTAAATATTTTATGAATCAATTCGTGAATTCGTTCTGAACTATGTGTTTTCTCTCCAAATTAATCGATATAATATTTGATAATTTCTATTCGAATAGAAGAAAGATTATTCGAATAGAAGAAATTCTATTCGATAGAATATTTGATATTTCTATAGCATAGGAAAATTATTTAGAAAAATTTATAAAAATTATTAACATCTTTCTGATGTAAGTATTCATCTGAATAATTCTTATAGAAAAAGCTTCGTGTATTTTATAAATGTAATTTTGTTTCATTTATTTTTAGAGAAACTTCTGATGATAAAGTTCATGATCTTTCAAAGAATCACTTAGATTTTTGATACATCAATCTTTGAAATATTTAGTAAATCAATTATTGATGAATTGAAAGTTTTACAATAATGTATTTCAAATAAGTTTGATCAAATAATTAGGATTCATTTAGCAAAAATATTCAGAAAATGAATCCTTTTTATTATAAGTACCCTAAACAGTAAAACTCAAACAGTTAATTATTCGAATAAGGCGAAATATTAATAATGTTCTAAAATAGACATTTATCTCTATAATTATCTAAATACGAAATCTGACAATATTTGTTGAAGGAGAGTTTTGGTCTATTAACTTGACTCTTCAGTCTTGTTGAAATTTCTAATGGTACAGCTCGTGATCTCTTAATGAATCACGGATTTTCTCGCTAAATCAATATTTGGAATATTTAGCGAAACAGTTCATGATCTCTTGATGAACCACGTGTACTCTCGTCAAATTAATAGTTGGAATATTTGATATATTCTGTTGCTGGAAAGGCGAATGATTATGTAAAATGTGAGTCCTGTGCTGGAACTGTTGTCATATGACTGTGATGTCAACGAATTGATTCCTTTAATAACAATGGTAGCTTATATAATCTCGATAGAAATCTCCTTGAGTTATATTGATGGAGTGAATGGCAAAATTCTTTTTAAATATTTTAGAAAAATTGATCTTGCTATTTTTCATTTTATATATTTCTATTTCTACAATTAGTTCACACTATCCTTATATATATCTTGTCCAAATTTTCTATCGTTAATAAAACACATATTGTTCAACCGTTCATGTTCAAATATATTTTTTAAAACTTGTTGTGGTTGGCACTTGGTGTTAATATAGTTTTCCAAATACTTATTCACTAAAAATTAAAGCGAGGATGTTTATATTATTTCATATGTTAACAGTTTGGTTTCAAAACAACTGAAGCTCCAAGAAAATCTTGTTCCATTTTTTTTTCAATTTCAACTATTCCTTCATACCCTAACACTCTACCTATGTATATCTTGTTCAGATTTTCAGTCATTAATAAAATACTTTTTATTCATCCACTCAAGTTCAAATACATTTTTTAAAACTTGTGGGTGACACCCGATGCTAATACAGTTAATTTCAAATATTAATTCATTCATTAAATTTAATTCCTTTTTAATGCTTTAAATAGAGTTTTAGAAGCTTGTAATGGAAATTGAAATCCACAAACAATACCTCAAGCGGTAAAATCTGAGGATTGCAGTATTTTTTACGTGAAAAATGAAGAATGTGATATCTGTAATTGGGGAAAATCAATCAGTTTTTGATAAATTATTTACGTTATTTTTAATATTATTTCTTAAGATCTTATTCCCAATTTCTAATTTCAAACGATTTCAAAATTATTTCAAAATGCTCCATTAATAAAATAATCTGAACTAACCATATCCTCACAATGAACATTAATAGTCTTTTCATTGCTAATCTCATACCAGCTAATTATCTTATACCCTTACTTATCAAATTCCATCTACTGTCTTCGATCCAGTTTATTATAGTGTATTTGTAAAATAATAATGTTTCACTGTCACCTTATTCAGTTACCTAATATATTTCATAAATACTTAAAAAATTTAGTAGATTTATACAATCTTTCATTTTAATTTTAAAAATTTATATTATATATTAATCGATCTATATCATTCCTAACCATAAACAATTTACAGTGCATTTATCATATATCTTAAATGATGGTAATACTTTCCAAATTAATCTTGATTCATATGTCAACCAAATAAGCAATCTGTCTAGATAATTCATAGATTTTATTAATAAGCAATCATAATTCTTAAGCAGTTTCTGTACCTGTATGGAATAATCGGGTGAAATTATTAAATTAACATGAAAACAACAGTTCTGAGTGTCCAGTCCATTCTATGAGTGAAAAAGAGCTTTTGGTAGTCGATAAGTGTCTGCCTGAGACACATAAAATTTTAATATATTTCCTAGTAAATGAACTAATTGTTGCTGTTTCTAATGGCAATTGTCATGCACGAGGTCGCTGATGTTGTCAACGCTTTTAAGACGAAATAAGCGTCTCTTGTTTTAAGTAGCACCAACTAGGGCCAAGAATACGTTTTAGCTACTCAATGGTCACATTTGCTTGCAGAAACCCTTTTTGCAGAAGGGTAACCTCCCTTATCATAGTAAATGAACTAATTGTTGCTGTTTCTAATGGCAATTGGCATGCACAAAGCCAACGCTTTTAAGCCGAGGGTGCGTCTCTTGTTTTAAGTAGAACTAACTAGGGACAAGAAAACGTCTTAGCTACTCCATGGTCACATTCGCTGGCACAACCCCTTTTTACAGAAGGGCACCCTCCCTTATCTCACAGACCGAACAAATGAAAAATAATCATACCCGAACAAGGACAAGAGCCTAGGACGCCCAGATCACGGGAAGACGCCCTACTTCTATATCAGGACGTCAGAGGAACTAATTGTATGAAAAAATTTCAACTGTATTTTATTCTTAGAGATTATTTCATTATCTTTCATTGGAAACAGTAAACGATTGATAGTTGATTTAATGAATACCAATTCTTATTTGGTATTTATCTTATCAAAACAGGCTCAAATATCACCAATCAACATGTTAGATGCAGACTATGTTCTTTAAACTTCTAACGATAGATATAGAATGCTATAGAACTCTATAAAAAGGTTGAAGAGAAAGGTCAAAATAAAAAAGAACTTTTCCGTTATAAAAGAAAATTCCAAATCACCCTTCTTAGAAATCTTTTTTTACCAGTGGGAATTTTTCTTTATACACAGAAAGTGTAATCTCTTCCTTTTCTTTTCAAAGAATACTTTTTTTTTATTTTGGCTGAACAGAAACTATGTTCTCTTTTGTGGAACACTTAAAACTGGTCCTCAAGGAGATTTTCCTAATGACCACTTCCGGTCCCGTTTGAATCCAAAAAAGTAGATCCAGATAAACCCTCCAGCCCTGCAAGAATATCGATTCATGGTATAGAGTCACGATTGTAATAGATACTGTCATCAATTTGTGATAACTCAGGATAAATTCTCTTTTGCTATTCTGTTGCCAAATCGAAATGGTAAATAATGCACTGAGAGCGATAAAAATATGCTTTTGTCAAGGATTTTTGGTGAAAACTTCTGTACTATTCCTATAAGAGAGAATTTCCTGAGGCTGTTCATCTTCTCCAAAGGAATTTGTTGTTTTGATCATACATTGTGTGTGTGAAACTTTTAAGGATGAATTAAAAATTCCAAATATATCTTCGGTTCAAATGTTTCTGAATCTCTGTTTTGCAGTGGAATTAAGTGTTTTAGCGATTCCACAATTCTACATTTTATTTTTCATAATATTGATTAATCAGTTAACAGTTATTAAGTATACACATAAAGAAATTTAACATATATTGTAACATTGATATTGTTGAAACGCTTATATATATAACTGCAATTGTTATAAAAAAAGAAAAATATTTTTATAAAATATATTTCAAATAATTTTATATAATTGTTGAAATAGGAGAAACAAACTCTACAGAAATAAATCTAGTATAATTTAATAACTTATTTTTTGAATTTTAGAGTGGTGTAAAAATGAATTTTATCAAGATAGGAATATTGATACAATATTAAAATACTTATTTTTTATATATATATACTGCATAATGTTGTTTCGGATTGGAAGTTTTGTTTTTTCCGAAATTTACGGGCAAAAAAATTTTACCTGCTTTTACCAGTTTTGTGTTATTATTGAGTATTCTACTTCGACAGCAGATGCGTTTTCAAAAGGTTAACCCCGCTTTTACCAGCATTGCTGTAAGTAATTGTAGTTTGGATAGGTCATCAAAGTTACTCTATTTGTTCATCTACAAATATAGACATACTGCAAAGTGAAATTTTTATAAAATAAAAATTTAGTACCCTGACTTCTATGGAATTTTATGCACCACCTAATTTTGATACTTTGAATTAGGACTGTCGATTGGAATTCTCTAGATATGTCATTATTCAAGCATCATTGAATATGATTTTTTGTTGTGAAAAAATATTGTTGGCCAATAAGATTTCATCGATATTATAGGATATTTTACTGATATTAGCCATTGATATATTTAGAGTATTAATTTTACAATTGAATTAATCACATTAATATAGTCATGTCAATGATTTGTAATTATATATATGCGTGAATGACAATGTATAAATACGATATATAAATCGTTTTAAATAAGATAATAACAACAAAAAGAGAAACATCTTTCGTATTCTTTTAATGAATACAAGATTATTTAGAGAATATCATTATTTTATTTTATTTTTCAAATTAGTAAAAAATTATTTCAGATATTCTATATTTCATTCCCAGAATAAATGGGACCACGGTGGTCTGCTGAACCCTCGGCAGAACCCTGACTAAATTACCAAACGACCCTTGGTTCGACCGTCGCGTAAGGGGGTCTGTTGCACGTTAAATACTTCAGAGTGAAACTTCCTCTCATTCATATGGTGAGATGAAGTTCATTGTCATCCTCGTCATCTGAACATGGTTCAAAATTATGAAGTCCGTCTCAAAATAACCATTGCGTTGCTTTACAATGAAGCGTTAATATAACTAAACTAAACTAAAACACAGAACAAATGAAAGCAAGTTATTATTTTTTTAGTGAAATAGCAATAAAAAAACACCACATTTATTTCATTCTTTAAGTCACTCATCATGAATATTAAGTGTGTAAAAATAATCTATTAAAGCATTTTTCAATATTTTACAGAATGTTGGACTTATAAATCGTTTTTCAGATTAACCCCTTCAGTACAAACTACATTTTGAGACCAGAAAAACATTTCTGGACATTTACTGTATTTTTCAGTATTCTATTTATTATATAATTCTTTATAATTCCCTTTGACATATCAACGATTATTTTTTTAAATATCTTTAATTGCATATGCTATTTAGTGAAAATCAAATACTAGTGTCTGACACATAAATATTGATTGAAAGAAAACATCCATGTGGAATTTATTTTTAACTTCCATAACAGATATGAATTATGTCAAACTTCCAAAAGTTGTATCACCCGATTTAATGAATAAAGGGAATGGAATTTCAAATATCGATGATGCGTTTAATTTACAGCGAACGTTTTGTAGCGTTCATTGCAGGTGCAGAAACCTGTTGATGATTGATGACTATCTATTAATTAAATTTCCGATTCGTTTGGTAATTCAGTCATGATTTAATGATAGGGTCGGTTATGAACATGCTGTTTGTGAGATCATCATTTGGGAGATGCAAGATTAAATTATTAATATCTGGGCTAATAGCTATTTTTGTAGATTATTACGAGTAATGAAATGGTTATAAAATTAAATAGCAAACATTTATGATATAATGGGGAATAAGCATGAAATATTAAATAGCAGATATTTATGAATGGAATGGAATTAATATTAAATAGTAGATATTTATTAATAAAATGGAGTTAATATTAAATAGTAGGTACTTAAAAATCGGTAGGATGATTTTATTTGTTTTTTGAATACGTATTCAAAAGATAATGCAATTTTTATTCGGTTAAGTTAACATGACAAAAATAAATTCGTTTAAGGTAAAGCGATTTTAGTTCTTCAAAGTATTAAAATCGTGCTAACTTTTACCTTTCGAAACTAAAAAATTTGAAATTCCCTTTAAACCATTGTTACTCCCAACAGTAGTGTTATAATATCTTCACTATATTATCTGATATTCATAATATTGATCAAAGTCATAAATGTATCGTATGTTAATGAGCTATAAAAAAGAAGTAAGAATTCGAGTTTTTCTCTCAATTATTTAAAGAAATAAATATGATGTCAATTTTGATAACTTCTGACATATATCATTTCTATTTCAGTCATTACTAAGAATCCTATAGATTTCTTATGCGTAAAAAATAAGATAATCGATATCATTTACCTAGAGTGCAATTTTCGATTTCTTTACAAGTGGTGTCAGCTTTGAACAATTTCTACATTTGTTTAAGTACCAGCAGAATTGTTGCTTTCTAATATCATTTTGATATCACCTCTACCTTAATACTAATACATCTTTGCTGATCATTTGGATTATGATTTAATAAAATATATCTAAGAATACCTAGATTATGCATTACTAGCCATATCTAACCAAATTAGTAAAGCAAAAAGAATAAAAAAGGAAGAAATGAGGAATCTGGCCTGAAGACTTTTTAAGGGCCACCGTCAGGTAGGAATTCAAGTAAAAGATTCTGCCTGTGAGGGATCTTCTGTACAGCCGACCCCATCACCACCACTACTGAACGTCGCAAGCAGTGTCGACAGCATTTTTGTGACCGACGGTGGACTTCAGCAATGTCCATCCTTACATTCACCGAATCTGTCAAACTGATATTCCCTTCGAGATAATTGGCCCCAAAGTGGTCAAATACTGACCACCTCTCCCTCTACAAATTTTCCAATAGTTGGCAAAAAACGACAATTTTAGACATCATGTCCTTCAGAATCCTAAGATTACTTGGTATCATCAGTACTGAGCTCAAGTCATTATTTTCAACTTGAAGATGTTTTCTATGATCGGAGATTTCTGTGCATTCCTTTAAATAGTGGTAAACAGTACCGATTCCTCCACAAATGCATTTATTTTCCTGCGTTCATCCAAACCTTTGGAAATATGCAGGAAATCTCCTATGTCCTGATATAATATGGATTACCAGTGGATGGTATCTTCTTATTTTTATTTCTGGAGTAGGAATAAAATCGTAAGTTACTCTTCCTTTTTTGGATATATGCCATCTGTCAAACCATTGTAGCTTAATTGCTTCTCTCAATTTTCTTTTTAAGGCACCATTTGATTTGGGGACAACCATATCCACACTATTTTTCTGTGCCGCTATCTTTCCATATTGATCCACCTTTTCGTTACCATATATCCTAATATGGGCCTTAACCCAACTCAGCTCTATCCACTTGTTAAGTTTTACTCTCTTTATCTTTTCTTTTATCGTCCATATTTCCCTATTTCTGTGAAGGGTTTGACTTTCGACCAAAAATATAAAGCACTCGAGGCCTAAAAATTCCTAGAAACTAAGACCTTAAAAATAAATTAGTGTTACAAAAATAAAAGAAAATAAATTATAAGATATCAAAAAAAAAAGATTATTATTTCCAAATCCAATAAAAATCACAATAGAACAAACATAGACTACAAACAAATCACAAACAGTATGTGCATCTATGTTTTAGTAGTAGCAGCGTTAGAGCTCTCAAAGCATCTTTTATTGGTTTGGTTCAGAATTAATTTATTTTTAATTCATTTAAAAAAAGTTGGCATTTTTGATTAATTTCTAGAATACCTGAAACAAGCATAACATATCTAGACTATACCATATTTTTAGATTCAAGGAAAGGGTTAAGTGTCCTTTAAGAGGATTGTAACTCGAAAAATTGATCAGAGGCGTAACCAGAGGCTGATTAAGATAACAATAAGCCAAAATTATCCTGTCTAAATTGCAGAGACTGCAGAACGGTAGACTGAATTCTATTTTCTGCGAGATGAATGAAATGACGGACAATGAAGAAAAAAAATCCCCTGGTATTCCTTTCTTCAGATAGTTGTCATTTAATTTTTCTTTTAATCCACAACTTGAAATATTAAAAGTGGCTAATTACAAAAGCTTTCTAATAAAAAGACAAAGTTCAAAGTTCTCTTAGTACAACAAAGGTACTGGTTTTCATGTAAGGTACAAGTGCATGGAACAACATATGTTTCTTCTGTTTCGAACTGGCTTATTTTAATATACTAGCAGCACACATATATTGTGCAATATTGATCAATATTCACAATATTGTTTAATATTGTGGAATATTGTTTTATATCATATAATATCGCCCAATATTGTACAATATCAGGCTACAGGATGTACTACATGGGTAGGAGTAAACGAAAATTACGTAATATGTCTGGGGGTTCCGTTTATCTAACCAATACATGTACTTTAATGATTGCAGAAAATATAATAATGGATTAAAATCCTACCTTTTGCCATGTTGATTTTGAAAATGAATCAATGCAACATATTTTATGCAATGAGCCGTTTATTGCAAGTACGATGGTTTATCGCTGGTGGCCATATAAAAAGAATTTTCTATGCCTTTATTGCAGAATATTAAAAAAATACTGCGTTCAACTTCTAATGAACTATCTAAGATTTGTTTTTGGTTTATATTTCAACAAGATGTTCAAATAAAAGTAATAAGACTCTTTTTATTTGGAAGTTGACGAAATATTGCACGAATTTGATTTCAGTTTTACATAACTACAGTCACACACAACAAAAACCTTAAGAATTAAATTATCATTAACCAGTTTCTGTTTTATTTTCTTTACTGTCTAATAAGATGGCACCTTCTGTTTTAGAAATATTCTCTTATTTTGTTTGAAATGCGAATCCATGGAATACATGACTTATCTACGTATTCGAAGTCATTTTACTATTGAATTATAATCCCTCTGAATTGTTTATTTTCTGTTTACAGCTAAATTCAATACATCGATGCACGTACGGCATACGGGCAATGTTGTTAAGAGGTTAAATATTAATTTTTTCGTTCAGAACTAATATTTACTTTAAATGTTATAACCATTACTTCGTTCCGTTAGATCAATTTAGAACATTTTTATATCAGTCTTGGGAAAAAGAAAAGAATGGAAACTCATTTCTTTCAGAAGCAAATCCAAAGAAAACTAATGCCAAGCTTCTTTAGCTGGAAATGTATTTTTACCGATAGTGAGTTTCCGTAAGTATGTAAGAACATAATCTATCGTCCTCAAAAAAAGTGTTGTTTCAATGGTGTGGGATTGTAGTCCTTTTTCTAGCACACTTACAAGAGGCCCATCAGAGGATTTTTCTTACCATCATTTTTATTGATCTGTTGTCTTTCCAAGACTGATCATGTTTGGCCGACAGTACTAAAATAACATGTATGAATTAATTGTATCATCTCTCTGATTTGCCTGTAATTCTTCTCTGAATCTACGATGATGGAAAAGTAATTTACAAATTATAAAAGGCGTGCATTAGTTAAAGATTAATATATATGAATAAGATAGGCACAAAGCTGAATACACAACTGTACTTGAATAGAAAAATCAATAGAACGCCATCTGGTGGTTATATATATGGATAATTTTTTTTCTTCTCTTTATTTGTACACGTTGACTAAATCAAAGCCTTTTCTTTTTTTGAAGAATATTTCTATAGCTCCTCAGAAAGGTATCAACAATTGTAACGATTCGAAAAATGAATAAAATAAATAAAAACTGTTATTAATAATAATAATAGATAGATAGATATAGATATAATGCAAATCAAAATTAAATTAATTAAATAAAAATTCAAAAAAACATTTTAATATTTATTTAATTGTCGCGAAGCCTTTATTAAACTTTCCGTTTTGTTTCACGATATAGCCATGAAAAATTTGAAGAAAAAAAAACTAGCAAAAAGATTAAAATTCGTTATCTCAAATTTCATGTTATCATGCGACAATAATTATTATTACTTATTATTTTAAGGCATTGTTTGTCTTGCTTAATTTAATTCATTTACAAATTTAAATAGGTTCATGTGATTAGCAGAATTCGTATGCGTCGATATATCGAGAATCGGATACATGGCGGATATTCATGCTAAGTTATAACTTTTTGTTGGAGATAAATCGCCAAATATGACAACTATATTTACCATTTTCAACTAACACCAAAAGCTGAAAATATATGCCCAAAAGCGATAAATCGTCAATTTTCTGACATTTCGTGTCTTCAAAAACCTAAAACCAATACGACATCCTCTTCTCATATGATAAAAACATTTTAACAACAAAAAATGCAACAACGTTACCATTGACTTAAAGTTTTGAATTAAAAATGAAATTTCTATTTTAAAATAATTTTTTCGCCATAAACCACAAAATATGACAACCTTCTGCATTATTTTCTAATAACCATAAAAGTAAAAAATTGATGCCTCAGATACGATAAATCGCCAATTTGTTGCCTAACCATTTTGAAACAACTTCAAACCAAAACATGATCTCACATGATAAAAAAAACCATGCTTTATACGTCTTAGACGTACTGAATATGGTACATAGTTACTTTTTGAATACTTGATGCTAATTAAGAAAGTTTTACCAAAATTTGTAATTAAAAATGAAAGAAAACATTTTAACAATATTTTATTTACTATCCTTAAAACTTG
Organism: Argiope argentata; assembly: GCA_026289955.1. NCBI lineage: Eukaryota > Metazoa > Arthropoda > Arachnida > Araneae > Araneidae > Argiope > Argiope argentata. Next base: position 274,010 of record JAOUZG010051355.1, read on the forward strand.
TTTAATTAAATATATTTTTAATTCTTTTTAGGAATATTCGTAACAGTATTTTAAATTGTGTTAGTGAAGTTATTTTGAATCTTAATACATCCGAATAAAATATATTTATTAAAGTGTACGCAAGTTAAAATTTCATATGCGTGTATGAACGTATTGGTTACTATATATTTAAGATTAAATTTTAAAAAATAAAATGAAAATAGGCAGATCAATTTAATATTTTAAATTAGAAATCCTAATATCTTCTATTTTTTTCTAATAAATAACAAAAAAATATTTTTATAAATATATCACCCTGCAGTATTTCACTTTTCATAGTTTTTATATAATTAATTATAAAAAATTAGTTTAAAAACTTAAAGTTTTCAAAAGATTCCAAGGTTCTAAAAGTAATTATTATTAAATAATTAAATAACTTGAATTAAGACTAAATTTTAAGAAATAAAAGGGAAATAGACAGATCAAGTTAATATTTTAGACTAGAAATCCTAATATCTTCTATTTTTTCTAATAAATAAAAAAAATTATAAATAAAACACCCTGCTGTATTTTACTTTTCATAGTCAATATAATTAATTATAAAAAGTTAGTTTATAAATTTAAAATTATCAAAAGATTCAAAGTCTCTAAAAGTTAAAGTTGTTAATGCTGTTGAATGAATTCATTACCGACTTTTGTTACTTTCCCAGTTCCTCAGACAGTAAAAATGTTACTTGATTTTTCATTTCTTAATTCACTGCACTTAAAAGATTCACGTTTTTCGGTTAAGAGACCTTAAATGGTCTTTAGAGTCACATCAGTCTGGCAATAAAAAGAAAAAAAAGTTTAAAAAAAGGAACTCTTTGAAAAAGAATTTTTATTTCTTGAATCTCTTAAAGAATCTAGAACTTACCAGATCAATTCTTAAAAAGTAGAGTCCTTTTTACGGAAGATTTCAGATTCTTTGAGAATCGGAAGTGATAATTGCTGGAAATAAATTCGGTTGATGACCATAAAAATTCCTTTCGCACCGAATAGAAGATAGCAACTTCAATGGTCTGTTAGTAATGTAAAAATGAAATTCGAACATTCTTTTTACTTAAAGAGTCAGCAGTTTTGACAGAGCTCTATTTAAATTATCTTATCGTGATTTATTATGATTTCTTCTGATAGCGATAATTCAAACCATAAATATTAGAGATGATATTTAGATAATATCACTCTTCCGATAGTGGAAGCTAAAAATCAGTTTGTAAAAGAGTGAAATTGAAAATCAAAAATTAATACAATAGCTCTACAATATATATATTAAAAATCTATTTTTACGATCATAAAATATCTGAAATTTGGAAATGTTTATTAGTCTTTTTTAACTTTCATTAATTTTTCATTAACTATTCAATTAAAATACAATTATGATTTTTTATATTTCTCTTAAAACTGCGTTATAAAAAATTCGTTAAAAGGAAATTTGTGAAGTAAAAAGAGAAAACAAAAATTTAATTTCAATACTCTATATTATTTATTTTAACAAATTTCCTAAACTGTATAAAAATGTATTCCAATTTAGTATAACATTACTACAAGAAAATAGGTTCTATAAAAAACAATTATAAGTATCTGAAACTAATTATCAACATTAGGAAGTATCTGTTACTAACAATGTATTAGAAATAATAGTAGAGCTTCTTGTTTTGGAAGTTATATATATCTATGTAGTAATTTTATTGGAATTTCTATTTATGTTATATTGGGAAACTTGCACAGACTAAAAGAAGAAAAGTCACTAAAACTTCATTATATGGAATTTATATTTTGTTATATGGTGAGTAAATGACATGTAAATAAATTTCAAAGTCTAGGTTTTGAAAATTTCATCAAATGGGAACTTAAAAACAGATTTCCACTATATAGTAAACGTTAATATGATATATCTTGTTATCAAGGAGAGCAGCGGAAAAGACATTTTTTCCTTGATTATCTCATAATTCTACGCCATATTCCATACCATAATAATTACTTATGTAAGTCAAATTACTTTAAATTACTACCGGGAATTGAACATTATCCTATTTAATTACCATACATAATTTTAGAATGATTCACCTATCATGAGCCATCTCGCCATTTATCCAAATTCAAAATTACAACATATCACCCAGAAAATGACAAGTAAATCCAACAAATCAGCAAATCAATGCCTTATTCGTGAACTTAACAAACGAATCCAACGTATTAATGCTAAAATCTTTCTTTGATGCTTTGAGAATCAGCAACTAGGTGGCAGGTGTTTTGCTTTGTGGCAGATGTTCTAAATGTCAGCGAGTCATCATTCAGTTGATCCCATTGCTTAAATTTGTCATCATAGACACGACATCTCTAAATATTTTGTTTATCACATAAAAGAAATATTATATCATTAGAACATTAAGAACTATACTTTTCCAGCCAAATAATTCTTTTTCATGCCTAATGAGCATTTAATTGTATTTATTTCCTATAGTATTGCCTCAATTAATGTGTTTGTGTTTTAGTAATTGTAAATAAGGAATGGTGGTGAAGAATAATTTGAATCTCTATTGATATGATCTACAGATTAATACATGCCTGACAAATTTAAAGAGTGACTCCAATTGAAAGAACTAATAACTTTCATTCTGTCTTTTCTATCTGAATCTGGATATATCACAATATATGTCACCATTGTTTTATATGAAAAAATTCATCATTCTAATCTCAATTAGTGCATAGCAGTTCTAAATATTCTACTTGCTGTTATTTGAAATTAAAAATTAAGGTTTGCTTTTTTCTATTCAAATTCAGATGTTTATTAGAACTCATATTGATAATTTTTTTCGTATTAAAAACTTCAGACGTGTTAAAGGAATTCTTTAAATTTTCATTCCTACTATTAGCTCTCACTCGCCTTATATCTTGTTCAAATTTGCAATTTTAATAAAATACTTTTTATTAATCCACACAAGCTCTAATAACTTTTTTTAATTTGTAGTGGATAACATTTATAACTATTTATAAATTTCAACATATTTATATAACATATCTATGTAATATATAATGCACATTACAAAGGATCAGGTTCCATATATTATTCTGAAAAATTCGTGAGTCAACACAATTTATAAAAAAATAATTTTGTTTAACTGCTCTCTTCTGTCTTCATCGCTGAACCATGTTAAAATAAAGTTAATACAAATTTAATTTAAGGACTTAAATGCTTTTAAGTCATGTTTAATTCAGTTTTTGAGCAATAAACCTTTCACGTAAGATTATACCTATAAGTACAGTTTTAATTAAAAATTACTTGCAAGATTTTATCTATTTATGGTTTTGATATTACATCTTCATTACTGTGGTAACAATAGTAAACTGATCTAATAATTAATTTTATTTCTGTGGTAAAATGATTGATTAATTAATTTACATTACATTGACAACAACAGTAAAAGGATCTAATAATAAATTTGAATTATTGTGAGAACAACAATAAAACGATCTAATAATTAATTTGGTGTACTGTGGTAAAACGATAGATTAATTAATGTGCATTACAGTGACAACAACAGTAAAATTTTAAATAATTTGCATAACAGTGACAACAATAGTAAAACGATTCATTAATTTGCATTACAGTGAAAACTACAGGAAAACAGTTAATTAATTTGTATCACAGGGACAACAACAGCAAAACGATCCAGAAATTAGTTTGTATTACTGTGATAACAACAGTAAAGCGGTTAAATAATTTGTATCACAGTGACAACAACAGTAAAACGATCTGTTATTATTTATTTATTCCAATTCTGTGTTATCTTTGTTAGGAAAAAATGATATATGAGATTGGATTTCTAAAGTTAAAGTGAACATATGTCTTCTAAAAATTTTAATGTATTTTCTTCGACCTTTTTTTGTGTCTTATTTTCAGGACATAAACTGCTTCTTACCTCCATACTCTTGCAAAATAAATACATATCAATCGCTTTCAAAAAAATTCACAATCTCGTATTCCATGCACGCATCGACCCTTAAACTTCTTATCAAGAAGGTGGATGCTTTAGGAAATACCTAAACGACAGCGAAGAACTTTTCAGAAAAACCACTGATCTGTTATCTTCAACCAAAAATCCTTTACAGAAGCTTATTTTTATTGCTTGCCCGTGCATTCTTTGTGCAACGTGACGAATCTTTTTTTGACTGCAGTATCACCAAAGAAAATAAGATGAACTACCGTAAAATGATCAGAGAACCTACAACAAAGGAAACTGGAACAGCTAGGATTTTACGAATCGATATGTATTCCTTGAATACTGCCTTGTAGATTTGAAAAGGAACGAAAATATAATTAGAATATGTTTCTTACGGACTAGTTTTAAGTATCCTTAAAATGGGTACGCACTCAGAATAAAGGAAGGAGAGGCTCTTAAAAAGAAAAGGAAGTGGTTAAGATCTTATATATTGCTATGTATTTGTGAAAGTTCACTGTCATTTAAAGTGAACTTCACCAAGCAAGGGAGTTCACCCATATTAAAATTCTGAAAGCTCATTTTTTTCTTTGTTTTACTTAAGAAGAATGCCAGGTTTCTATATATTTGTAAATCAGTGATCATTTAGGGTTTATATTGAGTAGGATACAATTCTTCTTAAGAAGCTTATGAAGAATTTAATACTTAAAAATAAAGGTTGTTAAGAGAAATATATGGGAATTTATTGATTTTGATTTTTTGAATCATCATAGAAATTACTATACCAAAGTTTGAGCAAAATATATGCTCCAGATTTTAATTATGAATTTTCAGTAAGAAAATTCTATAATATTCTATATTTAAGAAAATAGGATCTTATGATGCAAAATATCATCAAAATGTAGGTATTTTCAAATATACAAATCAGTGTAACTTCCCAAAAATAGACTTAAAAATAGAACAAAAATAGAAACTAAATTCTAATGGTTTTATAAAGCCAGCCTTCCTTTGGCGTTAATATATAGTGAGAAATTAAAAGCAACTGTATAGTAAAATTTCATAAAGTTTATAAGAATACTATTATAATATCGGCTGGTGAGTAAAAAATAATTGTTATTGAAGTAATTTTTCGTTTGTCGGGTGCCAACGAAAACTCGTCAAATAATGTAAAATTTCGCCAAATTTCTGTGGCGACGTTTTGCTGGCGTCTCGCTAACGGAAAAGTACCGTTACTTAATTAAATTAGAGCAGTAAATTATTAATTATATATTAGTTATTTAATATTAAATATTATTTTTCATTTTTTAAATGTATTTTTTCTGAACTCGTTCTTCAAGACAGTTTGTTTCAGTGTCATTATTTTTGGGATGCTATTAAATGTTGTGTTATTGCAATTGGCATAATATTTTTATAGCAATTTAATAATAAATAGATAAAATATAGCTGATACTGAATAGATAATATAAAGTTGATAGTAAATATATAATCCATAGCCGATAAAAATGCTGCTAATATGGTTATTAATTTAAAATCTGTATATTTTTTCGTTTTTTCAATTAATTATTACATGAAAGGGCGTAGAGGATTGTGTCTAAAAACTTACTTTTACGTTATAACTAAAAGATAATGGTTATTGCTCGCAAAAGAATAATTTTTTCTTTTGATGATAATGATTTCCAAATTTAGGGAAAAGAAAAAACAACTTTAAGCAAAAAATCCGTCCACCCAAACATTTGCTTTTAAAATCACATAAAACATATTGTGTAGTCTAAAGTTTTTAGTTAACACTTCTACGATTAATTCAGTTTGTTCAGACTTAAAAATTAGGATGAAAACGGCACGATAAGGTTCTTAGCGTTATGTTTATTGATTTAAGAGTTACAATGAGATCGTTAAAAACGCTGTATGTTAGTTTAAGAATTCAATTAAGTAAAAGTTGTTATCTTTTCAGAACAATTAACACAAATGTTTTCATGAACATCATGAATTTGGGGAGGGCATTAGATTGTTCTTTCTTCACAATCCTTTTTTTAAGAAACTTGACCCAAATTTATAATTTTATTTCGGATAAAGAACGGAAACAAAGATAGTAGCATAGGATATAACAAATAATCGGGTCATAATACGAGTTTTTCACCTACTTTTGCAATCAATGACATACACAGTGTAAATATGTTATATTCAAGGTGCAAATTTATTTTTATCTTGCATACTTGATTGAGGCCTTTTTTTTCATACGTTTACTATATGACTGGTGTCGTACATATATAATTACCATCATTAATCCACTGCTGGCAAGAAAAATCTTTAAATAAAATAAACTTTTATACAAAGTAATAGGGGTTCAACCTCGATGTTGATAAATTACATTAATACTTTCCACTTTTTGCGATCAGTTTGTTTGCCTAGATCGTTGATTTTTTTAGTCAATGAAACGATTAATATGAAATAAATATTTTTTAAAAATTTTTTAGATATTTTATATGCCGAAAAGCTGAAATTTAATGAAATCGGACAATTACAAAATAGTAAGGTACAATTAAAAAGAAAATGTATGCATTAAGAAAAAAAAAATCCGAGGCGAAAATTCTTCTTCAGATCTAATATAATAATCAATTTGCGCTAGGAAAAAAGGAGTGTTCCATTCGAAATTTTCGAAATTCTTTCACTGTAACCGTAACCGTGAGCTCTGCGTTGTATAGAATCATC
>JAOUZG010051355.1:294000-311067 GCA_026289955.1 Argiope argentata
GGGTTTGGAAATTTCGTAGTCTCAAAATGAAGGGGAGAAAATTGACGATTTATTCGCTTTTGATGCATCAATTTTTCTCTTTTATATTTATAGAAAATGATAAAGAAGGTTGTCACATTTGGCGACTTATCATCAAAAAAACATTACAACTTGGCGTGAATGTACCCGATTCTCCTATCTTGCCAATAATAGGTAGAGTTAAAAGAATTTATAACCGAAGAAGTACAAAGAAGATAATGGGAATAAACGCAAGTTAGAGAGGTGAAGTATCGAAAGCTATAGATATATTTTTATAAATATTTTCTTTCTTTCTTTTTTTTAGTTGGCGTCAAAATTTTGAAGCTCGATTGGTTTTGAGATGGACAAAAACCATCGTTTTTATAATCATTGGTGATTTCTAAATATGAGTCATGTGAGAACATGATATTTTTCAGTCGGATTGATACAACTTGACTCAAAAAATATATTATTGCATGCTAACCTGAAATTTATGATAACAGGTTTCAATTTTTTAGAATTTTGCTTCATTCTTTTCAATTTTTTTTGGACATTATCGGGAAAATGTACCATGATCTTCATTCAGGTGATTAAAAATAACAATAATTAGGAGCAATACAGTAAATACAAGAAATAAAAATTTAAAAAAAACTATCGAAACGATGCCAACTTCAAATTATTCATTAGCTTATTTGAAATACATAAACTTATTTTCATATGATTTTTTTTTTAAAAAACCTTGAAGTATGTATACTGAAAATGATAACAGCTGCTTGTGACAAAACTGGGTTTTAGCTTTTAGTCAAATAACAAGTAAAAAAATATTCCAAACCTTCCATAAAACTATAAAAGTTTTCATTCATCTGCTATTTAGAGGGTCATCCATCATTTCAGATAGCTTTTGAATCTATTCTTCTCACGTCAGAGGTTGTGGATAAAAGCTATATGAACCGCAGATGGTGAAGTGATTATCTTAGAAGTGCTTTTTCAATCTTATGTCTGATATTATCGTTGATTCTCGAGGTTTGTTTCTGAAATGTTTTTTGGTTCCTTGAGAATATTCTCTTTTTTGTAAGTATAATTGTCAATGATGGTTCAGTACCAAAAGAATTTATAGATATATACGTGTTGGTAAACACAGCCTTTTGAAGATTTATTTTATTAATCAATTGGAATTCGTATGCAAATGTACAAGGTGAAGCTTTCAGTTGAAGCATTTTATTCATTTAGAAAAACATTTGTTACTAATTCTATAGTTGAATTTTCAATATATCCTTAGCTTTAATAAAAAATGAATTGATGGCATTTATTTATAATTGTAGGATAAATCAAATAATTCTATATATTTAAAATAATCGGCTAAACATAAGATATATTCTCTACCAGCATCAACTTCTGGTCTGATTTCCTCAAATTTTATTTCCCATACTCTCTTTATATGCCATTAATATTAAATTAATGTCACTCTTGAAAAGTCTTCCAATTTCGATAGAAATTTAAAAAAAGAATTTATTTAAACAACAATTCAGTGCAGGGAAGCTTTCACACGATTAATTGGGGAATGTTTGGTTTTGTTTGAGCCAGGCGAGTTCGTTCTATGCCAGTGTTATCCTAGTTATCTGCTAATGCCACAGAAATAATCGGTATAGTAGTTAATAAAAATATTTTTGATTATTCTAATACTTATAATGACCAAAATGTCAATTTTACACTTTTTAATTTATATGAAAACTTAGGACTACTAGATACATCATGAGTTATCGCCTTCTGTTTTGGGATATTTCATAAATTTTGTGTGCACTATTAATGTCAATAATTAAACTAAATACATCTGATAATTTCCTCACTTAGAAATTTAACTAACTAGTCTAAACGTTCAAATTTTATTGCCCAAATATAATTTAAAATAGTAATTTCATTTGGCTTTTCTTAAAAGATTATTTTTGTTTTAAATAAAAATTTACGCATATCCAATTTTTCATGGGTCGTAATAATATGATAGTAATAATATGTCTGAAGAAAATATTTATGTAATAGCAAATAATGAAATAAAAACGAAAATGCCGAACATAAATAAATTTGTAAATATCAGAATGGTGGAAATAATATTGCTTTATAAAAATATTCATTAAACGATACATATATTCATCCAAAGATATTAAAAATTGATTTCGAGTTATTGCTTTATCATGCTTTACAATTAATTTTCCGTACTGAATGCGATTATCTAAAAGAAACATTTATAGACATGAGATTTTATTATATTTTCTATTTACGCCAAAATTTTGAAAGAATCCAGTAGAAAAAGAATTAAAAAATAAAAGAAGATTCCAATCTTTTAAAATTACAGCATGATTATGTTTTAAGAATAATTTGTGTATCGTTATTATATCATCATATGACAACATGATGCTGTTATTGATTGAGATACTGAAGCCTCAAAATGAGTAGGCAACCAAATGGCGTTTTATCGCTTTTGAAGCATCAATTTTTCGCTTTCAAGGTTATCAGAAAATAATACCGAAAGTTGCCACATTTGGCAATTTATCGCCAACTAAAGCCGGTTTAAAATAATTAAGATAAATAATGACTTTAAAAAGTAATAATGTTCTCATATGATAACTTGAAATTTGCGATTGCAGATTTCCTTTTTTTATTAAAGTATTTTTAAATTTACTTTGAATATCAGCATGAATCATGCGTAGAAAAAATGTATTTTACATTGTCGCAAACGTGCAAGTGGATAAATCGAGTAAATAAAGCAACGTAAAGTTTTGTTTTAAAATGCATTTAAAATATTTTGGAAAAATTATTAAATTAAAAAAAAACAAGAGTTTTGAAATGAACACTAGAAAGTAAATTATTTAGATTTTTTGAAATTTTAGCAGTATTATGTATTATAATATTCTTCCTGTTGAATAAAAATCTGCTTTAATTTTATTTGAGTTTTAATTAAAAATCTATTTAATATTTGAAGAATCTTTCTTTGTAAGATTCTTCAATGTAAAAAAATAATCACATGTCAAATTTGGTAGCGTTTAGTTGTTTATCTTGCAGAATAAATATGTAAAACGATTTTGTTCAATATATGTGGTTTTTTTCTTTTTTCTTTTTGACGTATTAGCAAACGATAAATATTATAGCGTTAATATGTCACAGTTAGTAAAATTCAAGGATAATATTCAGAAGCAATGTAATTACTTAATACTAACTCTTCGGGTGAAATTCTAAATTATTTCCCCATCGTTTAGAAGATCTAAAATCTTATTAACACATTTTTCATCTATCGAGTCTTTGAAGCAAATCAAAGTTAAAGAACTTCCAGCAAATAAACTTCAAAGTTAAATCGATACTTTTTAAAATGTGTCTTTGAAAGCAGATATTTTAAAATCTTTTTCTTCATCCTAATTCAAATATTTTCTATGCTGTCGCAGTTAATATATATGTTAATGATACTTCAAAATAAACACTGCTATTTCTTTCTAATACTTGTTCTGATAGCAGTAGTACGATTATTTAACTGTAGTCAGAGTTTAAAAAAGATTGGAAGTAACTTTGAAGTAAATTTCTGTTAATCACTTCTTAGTCTATTTGGTGCTTGAATTAAATTAAATTCCCGAACGTTTACGAGAGTTTGCTATGTTTGAGAATGAGTTTTGCGTGTTTTCTGACTTTTCTAATGCTGTTATATTTCTAAAAAAGTTTATACTGTAATTACAGACAAGAAATCTCACTATTAAATGAATTGCTTGAATTGTAATTCATAGAGAATTTCTAATACAAATGTTGTTGTTTTTATCTAAAGGGGAAATTAAATTTTGAAAATATACTCTTTGAAATTTCTTTATTTCACCATATTTGATGAATGTTGTTATCGAAAAAATTAAACCCCATTATTTCGACGAATCTTGATGTTTTAGAAATTTCTTATTTTGGAAAGAAGTTTTGAGATTATGACTGTCTGTGTATGTAGGATCATAATATTTGAAAATCAAACAACGTGATATGACGAAAATTAATTTTATGACTTTTATTTCATAGAAGGAGATCTGAGTACATTAATTAATTTTGAATATATATATAATCTGTATATAATGTCTAGATTTTCTTAAACTCGAAGACTTCATATTTTGAAATTATCTATTTAAGGAAATAATATCTCAAAGTCAAAACCTGCTATACTAGTGAAATTTAGTTTTTAACCTTTACCGTTTAAAAGGAAATATCAATTTACTCCAAGTCTCTATTTATCATATTTGAAGCTTTTTATGTTCAAAAACTATTTTTTGGAAATACGCTTGTTGATGTAGGAGCATTATGTTTGAGAAACAAAACTCTCCATATGAGTGAAATTTGGATTCTGTTTCTTAATACAGAGAGGGAAATCTAAATTAATTCTAAGTCTCTATATTGTCTTGTTTGGTGAATATTGAAACATTCAAAAAGAATGAATTATTATTTATAACTTTTACTGCATGGGAAAAAACTGTATCGAAAAGCAAAAGAGTAAGGGTAAATGTGATATGACTAAATTTTTAATATAATCTACCATACGCGTGAATATGACTAGAAATAAAAGTAGAATTCTGTCATCAGAAATATAATTCTTCACTGTAATTTGAACTAAATACGGCTTATGGTTAGCTACATACCAGTGTGTTTGTATTCATTCCAATAATTCAAAAATAATTAAAAAGATATTTAAGCCTTAATCCAAAATTTCTTTACACGATAGCGTTTTAAATTGGGTTATTACAACTTTCATATATAATTTTCTAATGAAATTTTATTAATGAGTTAATATTAATTCCGTCCGAATGAAGAAGTGCTTATCTGTAGAAAACCAACAATTTGAAATCGGAGATTGGTTCATTACCTTTTTAAATAGTCATAACATAGAAAAAGAAAATATTTAAATATATTTTTACATCACTAATACTCAGAAATATCCCTTAAACGTGAAAAGGATTTTGAAATTTCAGCTTATCTAAATTTAATTCAAATATTAATTATTTGCTTTGAACTATAGATGCAGATTTAAATTTTTTACAGAAATGCATTTATATTCATTTTTAAAAAATACCATATAAATGCCTTTATTTACCATGTTAAAAATATAAAAAATGCATTCATATACCACTTAAGAAACCAAATAAATGTATTTATATACCATGTTAATAAATGTCAATAAAATGCATTGATATACCATGTTTAAAATACCAAACAAATGCTTATATCATTTTAAAACATATCAAATAAATACCTTTATATACCATATTAAAAATATTAAATAAATGCCTTCATATACCATGTTAAAAATATAAATTAAAATTGGCGCTGGAAAAAATAAAATTTTATGTTCAGTAAAAAGAATTAATCGTAAAAGAAAAAAAAATGAATGTGAAAAAATTTAATTTCTATGATTGTGAAAGATCTTTTGGATTTATAAGTAATTTTTCAATTTATTGCGACGAAATTTTAAATTCTTCAGTTTTTAAAATTTTGTAATGAGAAATAATAAATAATCCCAAACGATTACTTTATAAATAGTTTTTCTCATTTTATTCAGACGACTAAAAGAGTGAGTATTATAATAGATTATGCAAAAAAATTCCTGTAACATTTAAAATATTTTATAATAATAAATATGTTTTAAATACGTTTCATTAAAAGCATTAAACGATGCGAATATAAAAAATGATCTTTTTTATGGAACACGAAATTCATCGCTTAGCTTTCAATAGTTGATAATACGTCATAAGTTCAATCTTTAATATAAATATTTATAATAGCGAATGAACAATTGCTATTATTATTATTATTATTTTTAAAAGAGAATAAGATATAAAAACCATTATAGCTAATTTTTGTGTCCATTAATTAATTAATTAATTTTAACTAGTTAAATTAAAAATAATTTAATCATATATTCAATTTAATAGAATTTTTTCATAGCTATTTACGCTTTCAAACTCCTTCAAAATTAGTATTAACTAAAATTCTTAAACCAATTTTCTTTTAAAAACTTAATTTACGTTCTTCCTTGAGCTATTATTTTTAGATTTTGTCTTATTGGCGATATGAGTATTTTTTTAAAAATGATGAGAACGTTTTATCACAATATATTTTATGATTAATCAGTGACGTTATTTAATATTATGAATACCATAAAATATTTGAAAGATATTGAAACAATTTCATGGATTATCTTTTGTTAATATAGTTGCTGCCATGAAAAATCATAGCACAACAAAACTTCCCTATATTTTACTCGATCCTTTATTTAAAGCATATTCATATTAAAAACTGTTTTAAAATATTTTCTTCGAGCAGTGGAAAAAATGAATATATTCGATACATTACGAAAATTATATTAATATGATCTAAAAATTCTCTAAATTATTCAATTGTAAAAACCACATCTGCCGAGGAAGAGATAGTTCAGTTTCGAATTTTAGGGAACTGTCAGATAAAAATAAGGGCAAGACCTTCCCTAAAACTAAAAGTTTGCGCTCTACTGCAATTTAGTGGTTCATCCATCTTCAAAGATGGCTTTTGATTCTATTCTCCATACATCACTGGAGGGAATTTAAAAAATCTTAGAATAAATGTTTAAAGATGAATCACTGATAATGTAGTAATTATGTCATAAAAAATTTATAATTTATATTTGATACTTACATTAAATAAAAATAAATTGATCATGAATAATTAAAGATTTTAAGAGAGACAATGTGAAGTTAAAAAAATATATTATACATTTGTTTTATTTTTCTTTTAAAATACAGTATGTTAATTCTTTTTGTTAATTTTTTTTCTGTTTTTTTTTAGTTCTTTGTTAGAGAAATTCTGCAATCGATTATTAAACAAACGGCCCCGTGAATTACACTCAAGGACGTTATCGGGGTGTATATTTAACATTGATTACAAACTTTCTACCGAACAGACAGACAAAAAAGAAAGTACGATAATAAAAACATGTTATATATTTATAAAAACTAACATCTGCCAGTAATGAAGGTTTTGATTAACTTAAAATCGTTTGGAAAATGTAAACTATATATAAGACAAATAAACATAGGAAAAAACGAGTTAATAATGCGTGTTAAAATGTAATTTGGCGTTTTATTTTTCTTTTATTAATCTAGAATGTTTTTATATCATAGATATAATTTTACGTTAAGTTCAATAAGTATAAAGTTTAAAAAAACAGTACTCAGGAAGAGCTCCTATATCGATTATTCAAATTTTCAAATTCGTTAGGCAATACGCGCTTTTGAATAAATACTGAAAAAAGCTAATTAATTAATTAATCATTAGGTTTAAGATATATTAAAAGATTGTCATCTGGACACATATATGTAGAAAGATAACATTAGGGAATTATGGAAAAACTATTTATAGAAATATAATATTACAAACATTAAAACAAATCAAATTCAATGAAAACCCTTTTAAACAGTCAGTATTAAACAAAATAATTTCACAGATAAAAAATATTTTTAACATTTCAAAGATTAACCAAAATGCTTTCCATTATTAATCTGTAGTTGCATGCATTCATTTCCCACTAATTAATTCCTCCTGAAAATACAGCATAAATTGTATTTTTATAAACAATATATTTGTTTCCTAATTCAGTCCACGAACAAAATAAGCTTATAAACTTAAATAAAATCTTCCGTAACTAGCGCTTCTTTTGCAATTGAGGATACATCTCAGAAGAACAATTCTGTCAAGGTTCTCGAAAATACCACCGCATTTAATTTTTACATTTTTATCAGAAAATTACATGTTTGACCAACCTTTAGAATTTCAGTTCCGTTACTTATTCATATGGGGTTTTTGTAACGTAAAAAAGACATCAATTTTAAACGTATAATTACGAACATTTTGCAAATACTTCTTCATACTTTTATAGATTCTCCTTCCAAATCCAAAACTATATATATTTCCTAAATTTTGCATTTCTTTTTTGTTCCTTGAAATATGATGTACTTATACTGCATATCAATTCTTTGAAAAGCATTTGAATCATTCACTGTATTAAGGAAAATGGCGGTAAGGTTTTTGAAGGTGGATAATGTCATAAAATCATACATAAACTATCAACGATACAGAAATTTTTATTACAATTAACCTAATGACTTTTTTAATCTAAATAAGGAAATTGTAAAATTTAGTACATATGAAGTTTCGTCTTTATTTTCTGTACAGTTTCGTTTCTATTATTTCACTTACGTACGAATCGCCACCTATCGGCTTTTTGTTATTTTTGTAGTTTTTTTGGGGGGGGGGATTATCTAAAAATTTCCAGTGACTTATCGATGCTAAATCTACAATCCAAGTTTTAGTTTGCTTAATCGCAAGGGATTTATGAATTTTTAAGCTTTTTACTGACTTTCTGCCCATTCAGTAATGTTAATTGTAATGGCCATGGAAAGTATTCTCAGCCTTTCTAAAGTCCACAAACTCGTGTAATGGAAAGAGGAAAATTGCTTTTTTTAAATGTGAAAATGTTGTGAAGGTCACTGTTACTTGCTTTATTGCCTAAATTAAACCTGGTATTTTTGTATACCGTCCACTTTAGTTACTCTGTAAGTTGGATGTGCAATAAAAATGTCAATAAAAATATTAAAAAATTGAAATCTACTATCTTAAATTTCAAGTTATCATGAGAGAGCATTTTTTTTTATATTGAAAACTATAATCGGTTACAACAGATGCATCGATGAATTGGACCATCTAAAATCCTTTGGAATAGTTTGATTAAACCTTGTTCCATAACTTCCTAGTAGAAGGATAAAAATTTTCAATGAGTTGCTTAAAGCTAGAAAGATATATTTGAAACTCAGAATCGAAATGGAGACGTTTTGCGTTGAACGTTGACGGTTGAGATTCAGATTCCAAATGAACGCGTTCTGATTTTTGGAGTTGAGTGTTGCGATTGTGAAACTAGAATGCAATGCATATGTTTACGCCATCTTCGTTTCCGTTCTGAAGCCATTTTACGCTCATGTTTAATTCGATCAGATTCTAATTTTAAATTCTCAGCATTCATTTATGTTGATTGAAGGTTTTGTCGTTTCAAAGCTCTGAATTTTCGATGTTCAAATCGAATTCTTTCTTTTGCTTTCAGCCTCTGTTTGCTCTTTCGTTACTTTTTTGCAAGACTTTATCGGGGAAAAGCTTAGGAAGTCCTATTTATGCTTTATTCTTTGTTTAATACACAGTCCAAAACGTTGTTTCCTAAAGAAAATCACAAAAAAAACCCTCTTTCATTATCCTTTATTTTATTTTACGGAATATTAGAGTAGCGTTGCCACTTTGGTTAAACTAAAAAAACGTAACAATGTTGCCATTGATTTTAACTTTTGAATTGCAATCAAATTTATTATTTTTTAATGATTTTTTGTGACAAATCACTAAATGTGACAATTTTCTGCGTTATTAATAACCTTAAAAGCGAAAAACTGAAGCCTCAAAAGAGGTAAATGACCAGTTTGTTGCTTACGCATTTTGTGGCTTCAAAACCTTGAAACCAGAACAATTTGTGCTCTCACATGCTAAAAAATGCGTTCTAAAACTTTGAAGATTCTTAAACAATTTGAAGTTGAATGTTTTGAGGACCACAACATTTTCTCTTTCAGAAAGTAACGGGGAAAAAAACTGCTCTGAATTTTAACTTTCAGCTACGATATTTTAATCCATTAGTTCAAGGTCGAGTTCATAAATGAACAGAAAAGGAGTATTCCTATCCTCCGGAAAGAGACATTTTGTTCTGCCCTATCGCTTAAAAAGCATCATAATCCATAAATCTCCCCTTTACTTAAGACACCTCTTGGCTTATCAAGGAACTCATAAAAATACGCCAAAAAGCAAGAAACTCAATTTTTCGAAGACATGAATACTCTCTTAAGCTTTTACGAACTTCCTTTATACGCTGCGAGGAATAGTGGCATAAATATTTCAAGAAGTATTTATGGTGGTATGGCTAAAAAAGTCGAGAATAATTTCTTGCAAGACTCTAGGAAAGAATTTAGTGACCATTGAATCTTTCCTTAAGTAAAAATGTTTCTTGGAGAAAAAGATCGTTAAGTATATAAAGGTCTCATTTTGGATGAAAAAAAATATATAAAAGGGTAAAAGAATGGTGAATATAAACTGGGTTTCGATTTCAATATTTTCTATAGAAAACTTTTAGTTTTATTTCGGAAAGTTATTAACCGAATCGCCATTAGAGAACGGGATATAAACGGGGTTTATTTCTTCTCATAAAATTCAAGATGTATGCATATTCCATCAATGGATTTCTCTATTCTGAAGGCTTTTTCTTTGTGAGGATAAATGTCATTAAGTTTTGAAACGGTCGTTTCGAAAAGAATCTGTAGCTTTTCAGTTCAAAGCATAGTGGATGATTACTTACTTCTTTATTCAAACACATTTTTAGTTTGAACTCAAAAATATAGACATAGGATAAAAAATTTCAAACTCTTTTGACCAAATACAACATTTAAAATTCTAAAACACGATTTGCATTGAATTCTCAGCAATTGTTTCATAACAATGCACCAGACGAAACAACAAAATCTTTTCAAGGAATTTGCGTTATCTATGTGCAGTATAAATTGAGTTGAATGTTATTATTTCGTCTACCATGTATTTCCGTAACAAGAAAAAATAAACATTTATGATCGCATTGAATAAATAATCGTTTTCTACCTCTCAAATAGCTTTGAAAAATATCAAAAATCCAAGTTCGTGATTGTTTTTTTTTGTGTCGTACAAATATTTAAATACTTCTAATAATCCTGATTCGGATTTTTTACTAAAATATATTAATATTTATTAATTAATGGCAAAGTTTTGCTGATTCGCTAGGGATAATTTTCATATCTTTATTTTTTTCCTATTTAACATCAATGGTTTTGGCATCTTTTATTATAAACAAAGTGGGCAGATGTTTTTTTTCCTTCTTGTAAGTTAGAGGCGTTCATAGGGTTGGAATGTCAATCTGTTTTAGTGCTACATTTGGCGAGTTTCTACTCTTTCACAGTTATTCACTAAATACTAATATGTTTTCCTTCTTTGGATTTCATTACGTTAGTTAAAAATTTTATACTTTTATTTCTTATTTATATTTAAAAACATAAATCAATTCTATACTTTATATTATTTAGTGTTTTTTTCTTACATTTATATTTGATAAAATTATTGAATTTTTAAAATTATAATAAAATATTTGTATCACGAATTTGAGAAATATGTTATAGGAACCAAACTGTAATCGAAAAGAAAAAAAAAGGATTTTCGTATTACCTTGTAAATAGAAGACCCAACATCAAAGAAAATCCCAATCTTTGAATAAACGTTTGTACTTTTCTATATTGATAAAATTAAGGAACGACAGAATTTATATGTCACTTTTTTTCTCCTCTCCCAGCACTGTAGGTCCTGACAATTTTACCCCCCTTTTTTAGGTAAAACTGAAAATTTGCAAATTTACAGTATAAATATTTCCAAAAATATCTAAATTATAGCTTAAAAAAAGACTTTAAATTTGGGATCGAAATTTAATGTGTGTGTCACAGACTGTATTCATGTTGAAAACGAAAATATTTTCCAAATTGCCAAACGATAAGTATCAAAATATCTAATTTTAGTGCATTATGAAAATAATCTATGATTATGAATAGCTTATTAATTCTTCTTTTTCTTTATCTATTAAATCTAAAACAGTACACGATTTGGTAAAAGTGTTATTCACAGATGAGGTTATCAATTTTCTATTAGAAAAGATGGTTATTGCTGAGTTTTACCTATTAGGTATGTAATTATTTGAGAATTTTAACCATTTGTTTGCTGGGAGAATGTTTGCTATAGTAGAATTTCTTATAGATCATTATTCCTTAACTTTATAACATCTTATATTTAGATCAGCATTGCAAGAATCTTAGGAAGCATATTTACTTTTACATTTATTCTTATTCTGGTTTTCATTTTTGCTCACACTTCAGGTTTTAATTTACATAAATTTAAAACTGCAAGTAAATTTAAAATTCATTTACTTAAAAAAATGTAGAATATATATTAGATATTATAAATAAACAGGAAACTTAAAAATCAATACTTTTTTTACAGTGAAAATGCAGCTTTGCCATACATTTTCTCAAAGCTAAGCATGAAAGAAATATTTAGTATAAAAACGATACGAAGCAAAGCATTTTTATTCTCCTACATAAATTTTACGAACGGCGTCTTTGCAGACGAAGGAATGTTTTTAAGAATACTGTAATGACATGCTCAACTTCTTTTGATGCTCAAAATGGAATAGTTCTCAATAATCCAGAAAAAGAGAGTTTATTTCTTTATTTCCTCTTCAGAGCATATGGCCTCCCTCGCGTAACAAGAAAATGCACAACAAATACAACAACAAGGCGAAGTTGGTATTTCATAAAGCATAGCTAAATCCGAAGTTATATTTCTATTTTCCAACTCTCCCGATTCTATTTGTAGGTTTCTGTACATTTGAAAGATTACGATAAATTTTTGAAGGCGACGTAAAATTTAAAATCCGGTTTCCGGTATTAAATTTTAGGATATATATTTTATTTCCTTTTGTTGATTTAAAAGATATTTTTTATTAAAAATTATTTCTAGTTTTTTTAAAAGAAGAAATAGATGATGTGCCGGTCTAGACGGGCTCTTATTCCTCTAGCTAACAATATTTCAGATATCATTGTCACTTGTTAACTACGAAGGTTATAGTATAAAACCTCATTCACAGTTGTAGAGGTTGCTTAGTAAATAATATGTGTTTACAAATCAGATTTAAATAGAATTTAACATTACATTTTATTTCTTTGCTGTAGGATTTTCTTGGATTGAAACAAATAATGACCTAGAAACAGAAACTCTGCAACTCCAAATTGAACATATAAAAATTGCTTTTAGTTCGTCGTATTTTTTATTCTTTAGCACCTTTCAAACTTTTGCGCTTAAACTTGAACAACTTATTGCTTTGAACATAGAAAATCCATGTTTTACGTACGGTCATTTGTGTCGTTGAATACTCACGTGTCGGACAGTCATGGAATTTATTTTTTTTTCTGAAGACGGAAAAGAAAAACTGTCTATCTAAAAGAATTGAAGTCATGCCAACAGTATCACCAGATCACAATAGTAGTCTTTAATATCGGAACTGAAAAAACCTTTGAGAAAAACTGGAAAAACATGAGTCGAAAAGCGAAACGTTTAAGTTTAGGTAATCAAAATTTGAAAGAGTATTTGAACCCGTAGGATTAAAAAACGTTTGAAATCTAAAGCCCATGTTTTAACAGTTGTAAATAAAGAAGCAGACACCTCGGTGAAGTATCTAGCTCAGTTTGAATATCCTTTGCGGAAAAACCTTTTTTTTTAACTTTTTTATCACTGCTCACATTTCAGTTTTCTCCATACTCAGCTAAAAAAGAAGAATTTTAGAACATTACAATAGTGTCAAGAAGACTGAATTAAAGACACGGAGAGCTAGAAATAACTGCGTTCATTAGCACCAAGCAACTCACTGGAGAACTGAATGAGGAACTGAGCAGACCTCAGCTTTTATACATCTGGAGGACATTCGAGAATCATCTCGTTCGAATGGTAAAGAATGTTCTAGAATCATCTCGATTTTAGAGAAATAATAGGATCAATTTTAAACTAAAATTCCAGTCTTTGGATAAAATGTGAAATCGTACCAGGGACCAACGGGTTCACAGTCCAATGCTCTGCCAATGGAGCATTGGTTAAATATAATATTTTTTTGAGGCAATATAGATACAATAAAACACATATCTTTGAAAATAAGCAAGAATTTTTAAACAATGAGGACACTTTGAAGTATTTTTGTCCAAATAATTTCAGGAGCGCCACCTCTAGGTCAGGCTGGAAACTTTTCATCGCACTCTCATAGTCAAAATCTTCGGTGAAGTGGACCGATAAGAAAAAGAAATTGGAAAATATGAATTCAGATTGCTTTCTTATGCAGCTTTCTAGTATACTTTAGTTTAAATACCTTTCGAGTTTTCCTTCTCGTATAAAGACAAAAATCTAAACACGCCATCAATGACAAATCCTCTTATAATTCCTCTTATTATAATGACTTGATCCTGGTCGATCAAATAAACGGGTAGCGCTTAAACACGAATGCTTTATTTACAGCTTTATACAATAACAAACAACAACACGTCCTCTAGTTTAATATGCTGAAATATTTACATCTAGGATAATAGTTCCATGACTATCACAAGGCAAACTGACAGACTGTTAGTTTATCCAGCTACTGCAGTAGCTCAAGAGATCTACGGATTACTTCCTGTAGATCTTTGATCAATACACTTGATATCACGTGGTATCTCTTCAACTTATCTGGTCTCTTCAACTTCTTCGTAGTATCTCTTCAGCTCAGCTCACAGCTAGTCTCGAATCAGCTCGACTCCTCGTCGTATCAGCTCTCTCCGTCTCTTCCTTTCAAAACCTTCCCTTTTAACTTCGTTCAAACTCCGCCTCTCAGGTCCGCATTGGGGCGCTGGAGATGTCGATCATCCAATAATTCTTCAGAAATATTCCCAATGGTCAGCAGTTAACTGTGGGAATATTTCCACTCATCCATACCCTTGAATCTTTACAATAGGGTAAATATTCGCATATGGAGGCTTCAGTACTTCTTTCTTCAAAAGGCCGTATTTGTTGTTCATTATCGGAACTTTATTCCAGTTTGGGTGGTCCATAGAAGAAAGAGCTACATCTGGTATTTTGACACGGTTTTCTTCTTCAAAGGACCGCAAATGCATGTGTTTTCCATTATCTGACTCCTTCAAAGTCCAAAGGGTAACATATAAGCGGGAGAACACAATGCGCAACAAAGGAAATAATCCTCTCACCACTGGCCAGAAGTAACAATGTTCGAGCATGTGTTTCTTCAAAGGGAGATGAGTTTTACGGCTTCTTTACAGCTTGTAAAATGAAAAACTCTATGTAATTTAATCCACGTATAACCATTCCTAAAAGAAACAAAAGTCAGGCCTGACCTGAAAAAACGTGTCTGAATTAAACTTAATATTATTTATTTTGGTTAAAATGTTTTATACCATTCAAAAGATACCAAATTCAATAGCAAAAACCACTTGCAAAAAAACACAACATTAACTCTTTGTGATGTTGTGGTGAAAACCTAGTTTCCTCTTGAAATACAAAATGATCAATGCGTGCGTCCTTGGGGGAATTAAGAGAAGTTAATTTTTCCAATAAGAATTTCAACAAAACAAGGGCGAAATTTTTTAAATGCCGCATGGCACCTATTAATTGATTTTGCAATCCTGAGGAAGAAGATAATTGGACAGTGTAAAAAATTATAATAATTAAAAACTGCTGAAGAAAAGATCGATTTTGTGATATTTGAAAATCTTTAAAAGAAAACCAAGAAAAATTAGTCTAGTCTGGAAGTATCTAAGATTTTAAATGATTTAGAAATATCTTTTTTGTGAACTAATTAGTACATTTCTTTTGTCGAAGACTTTGTCCATCTTGTTGAGTTTCCTTTCGTTCATTTGGATTTCGAATTCAAATGGAAATATATTTTTTTTTATAATGTATAGTTTTTATACGTCTTATTTATTAAGTGCAGATACAATATGTTTTGTTTTTTAACAAATTATAAGTTATCTAGAAATTATGAATACCGAAATTTCTTTTATTAATTTTAGGTAAATATATTAATTTTGATATTCGATGATTTTGTATACCAAAAGTAGATATTTAATTATATATTTTGATTAGTTTATACATTTTAAGATAGCTTACAATAAATTTAAATCTTTGAATTTTTTAGAATAATTTTTCAAAATTTAAATACTAGTTTGAAATAACTGCAAACCTTAATAATTTGAGTTATTGGAACTCTACAAAAGACATTGAAGGTTGTATGACGTTATAATACTGCAAGAAAAACGTTTAAATACTGTAAGACGTGATCACATATACTTCAAAAGTAAAATTATCTTTTTAATTTTTTCTTTCATTCATTCATTCTTTTCTTTGATATAATAAAACAACATGATAAATATTTTTCAAACTTTAGAAATTAAATTTAAAATATATTTGTATTAAGTTTCTTTTATCATAAAAAATACATTTCTGAGTATCCGGTTAGCAACTATCCGGCTTAGTTTTCTTTTATCGTAATTAAGTGACGAAGGCGATGCTTCTTTTAAGTCATTAAGGAAGGACTTTTTCAAAACCTAAAAAAACTGTACATTTTGTCTCTTGTCTTAGGATTACCTTTTCCTATCTGTGTAATCATTAATCAATGAAAAAAATAAAATTAATTTTAGCCAATTTTCTGAAGAATTAGGCTTAAAATCTAACATTCTGTTTAAGTTTGAGTGTTATAGAATGTATGTTAAAATGCAAATAGTTTATATCTTTTAACTTATTTTCTCTTTAATAAATACTTGAAACGTGTAGTGCAGTATATGAAGTGCCAGTACAGAGTCTTCTATTTTAACATTATGGGCAACTTCTGTGATTCACCGGTCTGAAGCTGTATTCTCATTTAAATAAATGAAGAGTTTGAAACTCAATAAGAATTGAGAAAATATTTATTATAACAATGAGTTTTGATTTAAAAATAACTTTGTCATATAGCATTTGGTGGACAAAGAAATGAATTCATAGAATGGCTGATCCAGATTTCTTGTTATCCAGTCTAACTCTCTAACACATAATTTGACATATCATGCACATAATTGATTTAACAATGAGTATTCGGAAAAATTATATACATGTGGCATTTCCAAAATAAAACTATTATCCATTAAAGCACGTTAATATCATATTATAAGTTTGTTACATTATATTTTCTTATGAAAGGTTTTAGTGCTTCATTATTTTAAGGCTTATGAAATATATCTGTACCTTAACATTTAACAAGACAACATTTTTCCGTTTTTACAGGTTACGTAGTCCCTTTGTTTGGAATAAATATAAGAGTTTATTTTAAAAAAGTTTACCATATATATATATATATAT
>JAOUZG010051355.1:312953-324915 GCA_026289955.1 Argiope argentata
AGAGAAGAACCGAAACAACGAAGGTAAAGGCTAAAATGAAAAATATCTAGATAACATATTTATGGCAGTGCAATATGTGCTTTTTTTGTGTACTTTAATTCCAGCTCAAAAGATCTGGGAGCATTATACGAAACCATAAAGAATCTAAAGATATCAAACCATCAAGGTCGAGTTATTAGGATATTGGATACGTGTTACCGTTAAAGTATGAAATCCGTTATTTTATAGAATGCCTAGTTATTCCATGAAATAACTGATCGCGTCCGTTAAAGTGTAAAACGCTCTTGTATTTCATGGTTTAACTATACTGCTCAAAACAATTAGAGGTGCAAGCAAAAAAAAAAACCGTGTGAGACAGCCTTGTATTGGCATACAATGGGTAGTACACGCGTATCCATGCGCAATACAGAGAAAAAAATAAAACAATGTGGAATTAAGGTTTAATTCTTTGAAAATATGGAAAAATAATGAAAAGATTATTTAGGGCAACAATTTGGTTACATGTAAACGATAAAAAAGGCTGGGAATAGACATGATGCATGAGTTTTAATAGGGCGTGTGGTCTCCTCGAACAGCTAAGACTGCTGCACACCTGTTTGCCATGGATGCCATGAGATTATCTTTAAGACTTTGGGGGATACTGTTCCATTCTTCAAGAAGTGCAATCTCTCAAGTCTGGGACAGTCACAGGTGGCCTTGGCCGCGCAGCAATGCATCGTCCGAGCATGTCCCAAACTTGCTCGATTGGATTCAGGTAAGGAGAGCACGCTGGCCATTCCATACGCTGTATTGTTTCAGCTTCAGGCATGCTCTCCACCAGATGAGCTCTATGTGATCGGGCATTATCATCCTGGAAAATAAAGGAATCGCCAATGGCTCCAGCGTAAGGGATGACATGAGATCGCAGTATCTCGTCTGCATACCTGCGGCCCGTCAAAATGCCATTCCGAATGATATGCAAGCCCGTACGTCCGCCTATGCTGATTCCACCCCATACCATCCAACCATCTCGTCTGTATTGTGACCTTTCACGAACGAATGCGGGGTTATTTCGAGTGCCCCTCTCCCGCCATACCATATCACGTCGAGTGTCACACTCCAGACTGAATCGGGACTCCTCTGCAAACAGCACTCGGTTTCAATCATGTTTCTGCCAATCTCGATGTTTAGCAGACCATCTTCTTCGGGTCGCACGGTGGCGTGGGCTGAACGGAATGCAGACCATTGGCCTACGTGCATAGAGCTCTCCCCCATGAAGCCTATGATGTACTCTTTGGCTCGACAGACACCCTTCGTCCTGTTGCCAAGAGCAACTGTCTTTGCAGCTGAGTAGTATTCTCTGTTCTATGTCGACGGGCTGTTAACCGTATATACCGGTCATCAGTTACTGTAGTGGCGCGTGGCCGACCTTGCCCTGGTCGACGTCTAACATTTCCTGTTTCTTGGAATCGATTCCACAGCCTTGAAACAACACTTCTGGCGACTCCAACAGCGTCCACGACTCTCTGTTGTGTTTGGCCTGATTCCAGTAGGTCAATGACACGCCATGGCATGGATTCCTGTAAATCACGTTGTTCAGACATTCTCATAAGCTTGTCTCAAAAACAGAAAGACTGCGCAATCAAATTTCACAGTTACGGCAATAAAACAGACGTTTCTGCAACATCCTGATTTCTGGCCATTTCTCCTTTTTCCAGTTTTTGACGTCATGAGCTTTGATTTGCACATAAAGTTTTCTTCTTCCGTTTCCTGGCAGGCTGTAATTTATGGATGATTCATTTTATGTTATTTATCGGTAGACATCTTTGCGTAATTCTATTAAAACCATGTGCTCCCCTAATTGTTTTGAGCAGTGTAGTTGCTTCATAGAATAACGATCTGCAGCCCGTTAAAGTGTAAAATATATCATACTAGCAGAAAATCTGCAAATTATGTTTTAATTAACTTAATGTTCAAATTAAAAGAAAAAATTCTAAAAAATTAGAAATTCAAGCGAAAAAGATGAAATTAATGTCGGATAAATCTCATTCTGAAGCCTCTGTGGGGTTTACCGTCCGTATCCCAGTGCCTGAAATTGACGGAGGAAAAGGTGATGTTAAATCTATGTTAGCTATCATCACAAAAATAACCGAAGAAGGATTTTTCCAATCGGACACAAGAAACGGGCGCATAAAACAATTATATTCCCGATCCCAGTTCAGTGTCTGCGAACAAAAATTAATCAAAATCGAAGAAGTACCGGATGTAGAAATGTCGCTCCGGTCAGTTGCTACAGCTCAAAGTTATGTACTTGTCAGGGGTTTAGAAAATGTTCTTGTAAAACCCAGTGTGTCAACAACAAAAAAATTGTTTTAGAAACAATGTTCTTTGTAATTTCAAGTGTCATTTTAGTAATCCTTGTGGTAACATTTGAATTTATGGTACGTTTTCATAAATATCATTTATACGCTGCATAAATTAGATTAAATTGCTTCTTTTTCCTTTTTATTGTCTATAATTAGTTTATTTATAGAATACCTAGATATTTCGTTTTAGATAAATTTTTATTTTACACTTTAACTGTCCCTCATTAGTTAATTTATTGAATACCTAGTTATTTCATAGAATAACTAGTTAAATTGTCAAATGAATAACATATCACACACTTTAATGGACACGATCAGTTATTTCATTGAATAACTGGGTATTCTATAAAATAACTGCATTATATACTTTAACGGTAACATCTGGATCAAAGCCAAGGTCAGAAGTTGAAAAACAGAATTGTCTAAAATTATTTTGGATACTATTAGCCACTTAACAAGAGAAATTATAAATATCAAGAATCAGCCCATGAAAGGCTGTAATGTAAATTGATCGAGTTCTATAAACTCAAAAAACGAAGAAAAGAATGTCATGGAAACCTTCTTTAAATTTAATTAATTATTAGAAATTAATAGGTACAGTACACTCGCCAGTAATCGGCGTTTTGTAACGGAAGGACAGGTGAGATACCCAAAATGCTGGATTGACTGGAATCTTCTGAACACATTTCTTTGCCTACCGATACCAGAAAACACAGTTTATATACCAAAACTCATAGTTAAACACACATTTTCTCACTTGATACTGAATACTAAGCTCTCCATTAATGTTTAACTACTCAACTGTTATTATCAAGAACAGTGTCAACAGTTGTTACGCATGATAGTAACAACGGACAAAGAATAGAACGCTCCTCTTTTTCTGTCAAAACTTTTGTTTGCGAACGACTCGTAGGAGAATACCCGTTACAAATAACTACTCAATGTTGCTAATACAACGTCTAACCTTTCTCATTTAATTACGACAAAAGAAAAACGAGGTCCGATTCTACGGAAATTGGATAATCGAGACAGTATTGTAGTTAAAAAATAAATAACTTAGGTTATTTCATTCAAAATATGAAAATTCTACTCTAAACTGGTACTCTAAGTATTCTCATTATTTCAGATTGCTCTAAATATTAATAATTTTTCTTTGTTCCATATAATTTGCCATAATAAAACATTACCTATCAAATTGAATAAATAAATTTTCACCATCCTTTTATCTAACTCATAATTTTTCACATCTCCTTATCTAACACAATTTTCCGCAATCTCTTTATCTGTACATATTATTTTATCAATATTAAACAAATAAAATTATGAAAACATTCTATTTCTTCCTATTTTCCAAACATATCATGTCTGTAAAGGTTAATAACTAAAGAAATTATTAAAAGTTTGATCTTTAACGACGTTAAATTCTGCTTCATTGCCTATTATATGCCTTTAACTCTGAAATATAAAACTCGTATATGCAATAGCAATGCCATCGAATCTTTACAACAATTTATCACACTTCGATTCTTTACGTAGCAACCTTTGCAAAATTCCCGAAAAAACTGCGATTGCAGATATAATGGGAAAGACTATCCATATCTTTCAGAATCGACTTCCTTAGAAACTGGAATTTTTCCGCTGATTAAATCTTAGGTTTGTGAAAGATAGACCAGTTTTTCTCGACATGTTTTGCGAAGATTGATGGATACGATTGTTTTAAAAAATATTATGATGAATTGGAAGGCCTCTGTGCAGTTTGATGACTTTTAGTCAGAAGGATGGATTTATCTTATTTTGCGGATGTTATTTCTGTTTTCTCCACTTTTTTTTTCTTAAAAATATCTTCAAGATTATATTGTAGGAAAAAAATACTACGGCTAATAATACGGATAAAGTAGGGCTTAATCTATTCTTTTGGGAGATTTATTCTGTGTACGAAACTTTATAACTCTAACATAAGAGATCGACTGTGGAAATGTCAATTGAATATGTTTGTAATGCACAAATGTGGATCTCTCTCTCTCTCTCTCCCCTCAAATTTGGAAACTATAAGAAGCGATAGAGGGAACAAATTTCACTTAAGTAATCCTGGTAACATAGCCTGTTGCACAAAATTGTATGATACAATGTGATTATATACCACGATATTAAACAATATTGCTAGTATTTATCAATGTTATAAAATATTGTACAATAGTTATGTCCTAACAGGGAAATATCCTATACATCTAAAACAATTTGCTTAAATGAAATTTTAATTTCAGATAAATTATATGCTCTCTTTATATATAAAAAAACTCGTGTTAGGAAATGAATTAAGTTTTTCTGTTTGCAATAAAACTATGATAATAGTAATGGCAATAAAACTATGATAATAGTAATGGCAATAAAACTAAAAAGAGTGATTTGTAAATTTTTTAGAATATTCTACAGGACAATTACACCATAGAATATTTTTAGATATAATCAAGTTCACACACAAACACATGTATATATATATGTGTATACATTGTGCTCATGTTATCTTGTGAACAAGAATAATTGTAAGAAATTTGATTAAAAGGATTAAATTAGAATAATTTTGAGTATTTATAGCAATAGGAATAAATTAACGTAATTCTGAATAATTTGGTAACAGGAGTAAATTAGAGCAATTTTTAGTAATTAGAGTAACAAGGGTAAATTAAAGTAATTTTGAGTAATTAGAGTAACAAGGGTAAACTAGAGTGATATTTTTATGTGGCTTGAAGATACGTAAAAATATCGAAGGAGTTCGTAAAGATCCCATTAAGCTCAATTGGTGTACTAATGGTAGTGGTGTGGTTACATTTTTCATTTCGCAGCGACTTTTTAAATATTTATGAAAAAAAATCAATTAGCCATATTTTGGACTCATTAAATTTCAAAAAGAAGAAGAAAAGTAAAATGGAGAAAATTGTAAGAAAATTAAGGAATTCTTGCTAATTTTTAACTATTATTCATATTTTTATTATATGGTGATTTGGAGTTCTTATATAATAGGAGGGTAACATAAAAAAAAATATGTAAATCATCTAAAAACTATTTTGAATATTTTGAAGAAAAAAATGACCAGGATAAAAGAAAACGTGAAGAAAATATATTTCTTAATTACTTGTCAGCTATTTATCATTTTCACTTTTATTTCAGGAATTAAAAACTTTCTTTAAAGTTTATAAAGACACTTTAAAAAAATTAATTATGCATTCAAATTTATTATTGATCCTAGCTTTGAGCAATGGTTCAGGTAGTGTAAGAATTAATAACGTTTGTATTATATATGCGAAAATTAAATTGCACATGTACTTCATAAATATTAATGTCTTCTGAATCAAATTGAGATATTCAAAAAAGATAAGAGCTCACGAATACATTTCAATGCATTAAGGAAAATTAATTTTTCTTGTGAAATTCATACTATAAATTATTTTTACTAAAAAAATAAAACAATGATATATTTATATTATTTTAATAATATTTTTAAAATTGCAGTTGATAATGAATAAGGCCATGTAATGACTTATTATATTCTTATTAATAGTATGAATTAAACTATAATTTTTTGCAGTGAATTCTTTTTACTAGTTATTCATTTTGAATTAATAAAATATTTTTAATAATGAATAATCAAAATGAAAAAGATATTTAGAAATAAATAGAGAGAAATTGAATTGGATATTTAGAAATTTTAATTAAAAAAGGGAATATACGCATTGTTATTTGATGAGGTAGAATCCGTTTCTAGTTACTACATTATTCTCATGTGATTTACATGCAGTATATATTATTTTAAACATTATTAATTCTTTATACCGCGTTGTCTTAAATAATTATCTTATAACAATGCAATTATAATTAATAACACCATACTCAGAAACTAATCTATATTTGTATATTTACAAACCAATCATCTGTATCACTATTAATTGCCCTACAAAACAATTTGAAAAAACTTTTATTATTATTATTATGTGAGAACATGATGTTTTGATTTGAGGTTTTTGAAGCCTTAAAATGCGTAGGCAACAAATTGGTGATTTATCGCTTTTGAGGGTCATTCTTCGCTCTTTGGATTATTAGAAAATAATGCAGAAGGTGGCCACATTTAGCGATTTAATGCCAAAAAAACATTTTAAAAATAGAAATTTAATTTGTAATTTAAAAAATTAAGTCCATGACAACGTTGTTACATTTTTATTTTATTATTGTTAAATTGTTTTTATCATGTCAGAACATGATATTGTATTGGTTTGAGGTTTATGTTGTGGACTGGAAATTGATGTTTTTTTGCTTTTGGGGTTAAAAGTTTCCGATTTTAGGGTTATTAAAAATGATAAAGATGGTTGTCACATTTGGCGGCTTATCACTAACAAAAAGCTACAACTTGGCACGAATGTCCGCCATGTACCCGAATCTCGATATATCAACGCATGCGTATTTTGATAGTCACGTGATTGTCTCAAACCAGTTTAAACTGGTTAATGAGTTTAAAAAAATTTAAGTTGTTTTACTTAATTTCATTTTTCAATACCGTTGTACCTTTTTTTACTTATGATATTCACATAAATTCAAAGATAGACAGACAGGCAGTTGTTGTTGTGTCAAATGGCACTTGCCATGGACAAGCTCGCAGCTGAACCCAGCAGCAGATTTAAGCCGAATGAAGCGTCTCTTGTATTTGAGTAGCGTCAACTAGGGCCAAGAGTACGACTTTGCTACACACTCACCACATTCGCTTGCACAACCCCTTTTTACAGGGGGGGGCACATTCACACATCTCACAGATAGCACACAGAATAACAACCATGCCCGAACCAGCACTCGAACCCGGGACTTCCAGAACACGAGGAAGACGCGCTACCTCTCTGCCAGCAAGCCGGCACAGACAGGCAGTAAAACTACAAAAGGATTTAATTGTCACATTGCTCCCAGACTGACAATCAACTTCATGGTTTCAATTACATCACACATACCATTTCATAACATATTTCATTTCAATCACATATGACATCATGTATTGAGTTTTATTTGTACAATCCATAAAACTGTCGAATTATCAAATCCAAATGCTTTCAAACTACAAATATATAAACGGATTACTATTAGATTAATAATATCCAAAATGTCATACAATGGCATCCAACACCCAAAAGTTATCCAAATTTACCGTTTAAGATAAGAATAGAACAAATCAGATAAAATAGGCAATTATGACTCTACATTTATTAATGACTCCAAAATATTTAAAATATACAGAATTATAAAATTCCAATGGGTAATTTTTTCCCTATAAAAAGACTTTTTTTGCGTTGTATTTGAAAAAAGTAGAAATAAGCCATTGCATTTATCGAAACTAAATTTTAATATATGAAAGAGTCAATATTTTCCTGTATAAAAAAATAAGTATTCTTATTGGGCGACAAATATGTTTTCTGGAAAATTCTACATGAAATGCTGCTACTTGTAACACTGGTAGAAATACTTTAAAGAGCAACAAATTCACTTTTATTTATTCATAAAATAGTTATAATCCGCTCTATTGCGAACTTAATCCTGCGTCTTCGAAATAAAATTGCATCATGTCTCCGTTTAAACTGAATTCCGATGTGTGGGTTGAGATTTGGTCTTCTAATCTCTCTAAGGAACATCGTTAGGCACATATTCTTCTTCAATTTCGTTGTGATTCGTGGAATAAATTTTCTAAACACGAAATATAGTTAAAGTACCTTGGTTAAGAATTTGTGGAATCTTCGTTTTATTTGTTTTTTCGTTGATTCATTTTCCAACCTTATCTGTGTGGTTTCTTCGAATTATATCTACGTTTCCATTTTACAATATAAATGTAGAATAAATTTAAGAAAACCCCAAAAATTTTCGGTAAATGGGATGCTAAGAATATATTTGAATAAGTAAGCATAGCTATATCATACTTTAAATATATCTCTCTTTATTAAATTTCCAGTAATAGTTATCGATTGTGATTCAAACATATAAGAAATCAGAATTTAAATTCTATTTTTAAATTCATATAATTTAAAATTAATCGCATATATAAAATATATATTTTAGTAAAAATAAACTGTGGAATGTGATATTTGGATTTCTCTTTTAAAATAGAAAAAACTTAATCTCAGTAATAATTAAATAGCTAAAAGCATGCAAAATTATAGGGCATAAAAGCATTTTATTTATTTCCTGTGTTCTTTATAATTTATTTTGTAATTTTTTTAGCGTAGCGGGTTCGGATTGAAAGGACTTTATTTGAGGACAGCACGAACAAATTTATTTACAGCTATTTACGGGATGACTTGATAAAGTAAAACTTCAGATAAACACAATCCAACAGTCAACAGTCCTTTACAGCGTAAATACAAGCCTTACGCACAATAAACACAGACTGCAAAATAGCTATCGTATAGCACAGTAAGTCACAGCGAGCTCAATAATGCAACGTAAACAGCAAACGTAAACACGGCTCACTAATAACAAGCGAGAAAAGTAATCCGCTAGTCCAGTGAGACGCTTCTCTTCCGAGAGGAAAAACTCTCAACTAACTAACTGCCGGAACTGCGGCTACCTGTCCATTATATAGCCAAGCGCGAGCGCTCCCAAAAGCACGCGAAGCAACGCGGCGCTTCACGTAGTATACAGCGGCTACCAGACTATTCCTTTCGCTAAAACAACCCGGCTGTCGCGAAGCTCCTCATCAAACGCCGCTAAATTCTGTGTGCTTCCACGGTGCTCATCTGCTTGTAACAATATTCAATAATTGATACACTCATATATGAAGCTAAAAAAAAATTTAATGTTCTCAATGTATTTAAGGTGGTACTTTTCATTTCAAAATTCCAAGTCAGCAATTTTAGACGAACTGTACTCCACTACAGGGTAGTAATAATGATGTTTGGTAGTTATTACGTCTAATTCCATGGTTAACTTGAATTCACTCTGTGGCTAAATAGAAATATCTCATTCTTTCAAGTCACCAATGAATGTCTTTTGGGATATGCATAAATGCCGGAAGTGTTTCAAATATGAGGAAAAAAACAATATATTACACATCATCACGTAAAAATAGACATGAAAACAATTTTGTTCTTAGCAACATCTGCTGTGAAAGCTAACAGCTCATAATGTCAAAATCAATGGAAATTGTCTTCCCAATATTTTCATATACTGTCAAAGAAATTACAACAACAAATTCTCCTTTCATAGAATTGGCGCACAATATAACCAAAATATTGAGCTTTGGCGTGAATATAGCAATTTTTAATGAGTACTTACGTTTTAGACCGTCTACGTCACCGATCGCCAACGTTTTAGAAATTGATTGGCGACAAATTTAAATTTGGCGATAAAGATCAACGGATTACATTATTGCTGGATTGCCATAATTGGTGGTTTAGCAACTCATTGGCAATTACTTCAAATTTGGCGATAAAGTTAGACGGTCTAATACGTAAGTAGCTTTTAATGAATTTATCGATTGATATTTGAGTAAAAAGCCGTTCTTCTCGTCTCCCGCTTTACAACGAAATTAGAGGTCCATTGGTTTCTACTGGTATGAACCCCTGAGCACCCGAGGGCAGAAGCCTGACATCTAGTTCACACACGTCTCAAACCCTTTTTACGAGACGGATTTCATTCATCCATTTCACTCATTCATCCTCAGATCGTAATTTAGATCTGGAACAGAGAATGATCACCTCTGAACCAGTAGATCCAGTGGTATTACTTTCTACATGGTACACTTTGTCACTAACATATATTTAACGTGCGACTGGTAATACGCACAGGGAGAGTCTTCGACTGGCGGGTTCGAACTCTCACCCAAAGGGATGTGAATCCAACGCCATACTAGCCAGGGTAACCCGGCTTGAACAATTCAAAAACAATTTTAACACTGAAAAGAATTTAAAATTCACTCTCTCAAAATGTGAGTTTATTATTATGGGTATATCCGTTTTGAGTGGGTGAACTTTAACTTATTTGAATAATCGTAATTTCATTTTGAAAACTTTTTCGACACTTCTTTCAAGGTCACCTATAGTTAAAATTTCATTCATCAGACTATTTATTTTTTAAGGGAGGGCACACAAAAGAAAATATTAATCTCCCTTTCTGATCTTCAAATCCATCAATAATTTTCAGCAGGAATGAAACTTTCCTTTGCAAAACAATATAAATAAAATCTTTCTTAGTTTTTGCTCGGTGATCATGTCGTACAAACAGGGTTTGTTTACTTTGAACCTAAACAAATAAAATGGTATATGATTAAAACGAAAGAAAAAGAAAGTCTTTAATCATCTTTGAAGAAGAAAACTAACATAAATAATAAATAAGCAGAAACACTAATCTGTTCATTTTTACAAGACAAAACTTTGAAAGATTGTTTTCGTAATAACTTTTTCGTTGACACTTTTCGCTACGATTGTTTTACAAACAACGAAATATTAATCTTGTGACAATGATGCTTCAAATATTAGATTGAAACTACTTCCAGAAACAAGGGAGTTTTTGAAAATGTGTTTTTTTATAGAAAATATTTCTTTTTAGATTCTGAACATGAGTGTTTTCTTTTATCCTCAACCTAATCTATTTCCAATTCGCTTTAAAGTATTTGAATTTGGTTAGTCTCTGGTTTAAAAAACTGGTTAGTTAATCACAAATTTTGAATGCGTCTAATTACAAATGAGATATCCATTGATGATCATAATTTTTTCAACGAACTATTTTTAAATATTAAATAATGCGTTCTTTAAAACTGTGCTATTTCAATATTTTTGTGTAGAGTTGTTAACTTCTGTTATTGCTTGAATGAAACTAAATTTATTGTCATCACAGTGACGTTAAAAATATGAATGTCTGAGTATTTTTTTTTGAATTTTACTTTGCAGTAATATAATTTCGATTTCTGATTCTTCTTATAAAGTTTTCAGTTAATATAACTTTTTTTCGTTAGTTTTCAACATTGGGAAACAATCAGACGATAAAATATTTAATAAAAACCGTGTAAATCTTCAGTTTCTTTAAAAAAATAAAATTGATGTTATACAACCTTCATAATATTTTAAAAATTAAAATTAAATATTTAAAATTTAAATTTCAACCTCATGTTTGAAAATTTAAATGTATGAGTAATTTTTTTCCTAATTTCACATTGCATTAGTGTAATTTCAGTTTCTGATTCCTTTTATAAAGTTCTGAGTTAATGTTTTTTTCAACATTGGTAGACAATCAAACGATTGAATATTTGAAAAAAACCCATAAAAGTCATCAGTTTCATTAAAACACTAAAGCTGCTATTATATAACCTTTATATTACTGAAAAATTAAAAGTAAAAAGAAAGTTTTAGACTTAAACCTTATGTCTAGCAACTTAAATGTCAGAGTAATTTTTTTCGAATTTCACATTGCAGTATTGTAATTTCATTTTCTGATTCTTCTTATAAAGTTCTAGCTTAAATTTGTGTTTTTTCTTTCATTTTCAAAATTAGAAGACAATTAGACGATTAAATATTTGATAAAAACCATGAATATCTTCAGATTTTTAAAACTGCTGTTATAATAGATTATAGTAGTCAGATTTAAAACCTATA
>JAOUZG010051355.1:334394-346557 GCA_026289955.1 Argiope argentata
TGGATTGAGGTCTCAACTGTTACTTCATTATCTGAACACAATTCGACTGAATTTTAAATCCAGTCAGTCGGACTCAGACACTCAACTTCAATGCTTCATTTCCCTGGATGATATTCATACAAGAGAAATAATATAGGTATTTAATGTTGCTGCCGGCGCTACAACTCTGCACCAAAATAGGCATCTAGAAGGTGGAAAGAAAAGAAGCTAATTTTTTCATGTTTGATTTTTTTCTCAATGCTAAGATGCAATAAACAAGCGTCATATATTTGGCCGTCAAGTCCCACCAGTTAAACAATAATGTTCAATAAGGTGGTACGAAACACTCAATTTTTGATTGTTGATTGGTAATAATGTTGAAAAATTGTCTTTTGGTGCAAATAAAATAAATTTTAAACGTTAAAAATATTGCAGTAGGTCTTTCAGTGCCACAACGACGTTAAATAATCGTAAAATTTAAGTTTTTGCTATATATTAAATTTTTTAATGAAATTATCAATTTTAATTTGCAATATCACTGAAAAGTTGCCTTTTAGTATATATATGATAAATAAAATTTATACAAAATATTGCAATATATATTGAGGTACGGTAAAGACGTTTAAGTTCCGTAAAAACAGTTGTCTGCAACTTTTTGAGGATTTTTGCATACCTCGATTATGAAAAAAAAAGCTTTCATTAGGCATTGTCATATGAATAAAAACGTAATGTAAAAAATTTAAAAACATCTTTTTCTATTACAGTAGCATGGCACTGTGTTGTCGCCGGAGTGATTCGGTTACAAGGACAGAGCTGGTTTCAAATCAGTAGCTTTGCCGAGATCATTGAATTGGCGTTTCCTTCCATTCTATTTTGTGACTAATTAACGTAACTTATTTGATAGTTAATGTGTATGGGCTTTGTTATGAATACAATGCTCAGTCTAAATTAGTGGAGACAAGATAAATATCTGAAAGTTCTGTTTTGGGGAAATGAAGCGATTTGCTTGAAAATGACGAATCTATATTAGATTAGACGTAACCTCGAAACTGCTTCAGAGAAGGATCCTTCTGTTAGAGAAATTCTTTCTTTCAATAATAATAGATATGGTCAAGAGATTCCATTCCTGTTGCTGCTAATAAAAGAATTTAACAAATTATAAAAGCTTATCATGCTAAATGCAGGAATTCATTAAAGTCTAAATACAGAAAAAATTCAGTAAACTTGATTGAAACATCACAGAATTTAGAAAAGAAACAAGAAATTTATTTGATATTTCTGATTTGTATAAAGTAGTGTTAGTTATGGAATAAAAGGTTCTAAATGGTCAATGCTCTAACAGGAAAATTGTTATTGGTTATAGATATTATAACAAAAAGGGCTTTGAGGAAGAAAGAATCAGGAACGTGGAAAAAAACCCTACTGAGAATAGTTTAGTTTAATCCAGAACAGGGAAATATACTATTGCATCAGGAACGATTACTAGTGACAATGACAAGACTGAAGAACAACAATGTTCTTTACAGAAAAAGAGGTAAGCCAACTAGAACCATCAAACAAACCAGAAGCTTTAAAACTACCAAGTGCTTGTGTGGCTTAGTATTACGTTAAAATTTGATACAGGAGGCATCTACAGCTGAGCCAAATAGTGTAGAAACTCGGTTATCGACTTTCTCTGGCTTCCTTGTCATATGCTAGCAGTTGAAAGAGCTGTGAGAATAGTGGTCGAATTGTCTTAAAAGGTCCGCGGTTCAATCGCAAGAGGATACATAAGAGCAAATTCGATTCATACGTGAATATGCAAAAATTTAATTTAAATAAACTGTTTAATGTGGCAATGAAGTAGAAACAAACATTTTGATGATGTAACAATTGTAATCATTAAAAATACAAAAGAAGTAAAAAACGCAAAATTAGACATAAAAACTAATTTGTTAGTATTATACATTATAATTCATAATTGTTTCCAATTCTAATGCTTATATTTGTGTTTTAAATCATCTTTTGTAACAATATGAACATATATGAATGAAAAATTCATAAATTCATTCATACATGAAAGAAAAATTCTAAAATTCATTCATTTATATATGAACGAAAAATTCATTTTTCGTTCATATATGAATGAAGGAATTTTAGAATTTTTCGTTCATATATGAATTAATTTATGAATTGATTTTGAATTTGATAAAACAATATATTAATTGATATAAAATATGTTTGATAAAATAATATATACATTATTATCTATGAATATATGTAAAATTCATAAATTCATTTTTCGTTCATATATAAATGAATGAATTTTAGAATTTTTCTTTCATATATGAATGAATTTATGATTTTTATATATGAACGAAAAATTCATATATTATTTTATCAAACATATTTTATCAATTAATATATTGTTTTATCAAATTTTATATTTTTTCGATTTATTTACTATTTTAAAACTTTTTTTCGGAACCTCAAAATATTGTACAATTCCAACCAGAATTTTTGAAAATTCCTTTGGAATTTAAAAGATAATTTTTCTCTACTTTCACCAAACTAAAATTTAAGAAAAATTTTAAATATCCCTTTTAAAAATTTCCATTTTTAATTTTTTTACAAAATATAGGTTTTTTTGCGGCACCTCAAGATAATTTAATATTGCAACGAATTTTTTAAATATTACCTTTGAACCTAAAAGGCAACTTTTTTGCACTATTATTAAACTAAAATCTAAAATGGCCATTTGCTCCACTCAAATGTCTATTCACACATGTATAGACAGATCAATAATCAATTAACTAGTTGATGGATTTGGTATAAAATTTATTAATAAAATTCATTCAATTTTTTTAAAAGAACAATTACAACGATTTGTAATTTGCAAACGATATCGTGAATCTGAGAAATTATTTTATTAAAGTTCAAAGTACAGTTACGTTAATAATTCATAGCTATAAATATTTAATTTTTAAATAATATTTTTGTAAAATATAATATCGAAGCAAAAAATGTTATACTATATCATTTCCCATCATATCGTATACCATAAACATAACGAAAGCCATCATCTATAAGGAGTATCAATGTAAAAAACTCTCATTGAAACCTGAGTTTGATCTGGAAATGAGAATTGAAAATACCTTTAATTTAAATATATATTATTCTTTGAATATATTTCTATGATCCTTTTTCAAATTTTAATAGTTAGCAATAGAAGAAGACACGTAACTAAAAATTAGTGTAGTATCATAGATTTCTATTCTAATTCAAGTCACATACTTATTTGGAAATTGAATTAGAGAACTGAAGAAAATTAAAACTAAAACGAAGAAAAAGGAAGTACGATTTCCTGTGACGTGCAAGGTGGTTTAGAAAGGCCGAATCTAGTAATTGTTAGAAAATAATGAAAAAAAGAGCCCTAGAGGCTCCTTTCATGTGACGAATTCAAATTCTGTACAGAGGAAATAGAATTAAGTTTAAAAAATCACAAGAAATTTGATTACTAATTCAGATACGAGAAGTTGTTCATTCTCATTACTTATAAATGTGGATAGATATATTTTTCAATTTCTACAGTTAGTTAACATTCTCCCTATATATATTTATATACCTTGTTCAAATTTTCAATCATTAATAAAATATTTTTTATTCATCCACTCAAATTCAAGTACATTTATTTAAAATTGAAGTGGATGAGATTTGATGTTAATACAGTTTTCCAAATTTTAATTCATTGATTAAATTTAATTAACTTTTTATATTTTAAGTAAAGTTTTAGCAGTTTGTTATGAAAATTGAAATCAATAGGCAGTAGCTCAATCGTTAAAAGGAAAGGATTTCAGCATTTTTCGAGTGAAGATGAAAAATGTGAATTGAATTCTTGCGAAAGCCAATAATTTTTTGTTAAATTATTTGTGTTAATTGTAATTATTTAATGAAAAGTAACTAAAATAAAAAAAATTGTTAAACCTAACTAGTAATTGACTTTAATATTTCTTTTTATATTACTTGTTTTTTTTTTTTGAATATCAAAAGAGAATACTTATTACTTCAACTTAAACAAGAAAGTTTTTTGAGTCTACAAAGCTTCAATAAATATTTATATATAATGAAATATAGTTTGGAGAGAGAAAATATGTGTATCAAAGGGTTCTTCGTAATGATAGATATGATCAACCAAAAATTAGGTTAACATTTAGAATTTTTCTACTATGAAGCTTGAAAATATCACTGCAAAAGATTATTTTTATATCATTAAAACATGAAGAAAAATCGTTTTAAGAATATTAAGAATTTGTAAAGAAAGTATTTCAAATATAAAAACGCTTTCCCAAGATTTTAGTGTATTTTCAGGTTTCAAATCATTCCGAAAATATTATTATATAATTTTATTCTGTGTCTGAATGCACATGCGTACATGGAAAGTAAATACAAACTCAGAAATGTATATAAGTAATTTGATAGCTATTAAAAACGAACCTTTAAACTAAAGGCTAAATACGCATCAATAAGGAATTTTAACGTATAATGTTTAATTAAAAAGATGTTAAATGTAAATGCATTGTACCAAACTATTATAAACAACTATGTAGTTATTTTGAACAAACAATTAAATTTAATAGAATTAAGAAACTCACAAGGCTGAGAACATATCTCTTACTGATCAAACTGAACTGCTGAACGTTTATAAAATGTTCGAGAACAATCCATTTTGAATATACAAGAAAGATCTAGAACTTTCGAGTTCTTACATAAACAATATATAACATCTATATTACTATTATAAATGTGAAAGTTTGGATGAATGGAGGATGGATGATGTTAGTCAATCACGCCAGAACAGTTGAGCGAAATTGGACGAAATTTAGCACAGAAATAGATTAGAGTCTAAAATAAGACTTGGAATACTATGTGTTCCGGTTAATTTAGTGGTTATTTTTTTTATTAATTACAAACTACCTTTCCCACCAAAAATCTTCATTTCCCCACCGCCAAATGAGTAAAACTTCTGTTTATTTTTTCCCTCTCTAATAAGGCTGAGCTTAACAAGTTTTCAATCGGTTATTTCAAACGATTCTGTTTATTTTCTTAGTATTTGATTCATTTAAAACTAAACATTGTTAATTAATCAATTTTTCGGATTAATTCTGAAGTACTTTTAAATGAAAATAAAACTGAATAATTGAAATAAAAAAATTTTGTTCTACATTGCATTACGCCAACTGAAGTAGAAAATTCAAACATTTGCGTGCTCCAAATGGGGTTGAAAATTAATGCATGTGGAAAGTATTGAAACTTTCGACAGCTGTATTTTCATTTTAATTAAAAGTTCAAAAATTATGCGTCTTCTGTAGTAGTCATCTCGATCTCGTTCTATAAATAAAATAGACTTGACTTGATTTTAATCAAATGCAAACTTGATTTTCTGTTTTGCTTTATTACAGGTACATTCCAAAAATAAATTGTTTTTAGGTTAGTTGTATGCTTTTCCTGCATACGAAGTCACGTAAAATAAAAAAAGAATAATTCAAATTTCTATTCTGCAATGTGTTATTCCAACTGGCGTAGAAAAGTCATGCCTTTTGCGTTGCCCCAACTGGAGTTGAAATTTCCCTTGTGCAAACGGTTTTGAAAAAAAAAATTACATTACGATCAGACCGTCAGCTCTCACATATACAAATCAAAATTTCCAAGTGTACGAAGTCGCGGGTAAAAGCTAGTTTTGAATAAAAGAATGCCAGTCTTTGGATCGCAGTCATCGTGACTGCGATTAGCACCACGAACCAATCAATCAGAAATAAATGTATTGCCAATTGAGACACAGCGATTACAGATTATTCAGATTTGTACGGCAATATCAATACTACTCTTGCATTGTTTAAGCATCGTAATAATTACAGGAACTTGACTTACAGGACTTGATACAATACATCTTTGAAATAAAGTGAAAAATAATGAAATAAATTATCAACAACCATACAAAATATATGATTTTATAATTTTAGTTTTCTCATGATGATTATGATTGTGATTTATGATGTTTTTTGGCGCAATAACCACAGTTGGCCATGCTGCGCCAATCCAATGGTAAAATACAAAAGTAAATTCGGTGTTCAAATAATAAATTTAGTTAAATATAAAAGCTGATAGAACAAAATAATACATGAAATGTCAATGCATCATAATTTTACGACTCCAGTTTTAAAGAATAATCAAACAGCAGTTAATAAAAGGAAATATAAAATCCTTATCTTGGTACCAATGATCACAGTGGAAACACAAATACTATACAAACTAAATGCAAGTATAAACATTGTTAGCCTACTGTTTTGAAAATGATGGATTTCAGAAAACTCAAGTTCAAAGAATAAAATTTAATTCATTAAAGATTAAATCCATCATTTTCAGAGCAGCATGTTAACATCTGTTACCATGTCTTGAAAATCAAAATAAAAAAAACCTTGGTAAAATGTGTCTCGAATTTTCCTTTAAATTTTTAATTTCAGAAAGTTAATACAGCTAACAAACATTCTTTGATGGGCATCTGATAAATTATTTGATAAACATTTGATCAAACCTGCATTTTGAAAGGAATTAATTGCAGAAAAAAAACCTGGCATGCTTCCAACGCAGTAGTCTACTCAAGTTAAAACTAATATCTTTCTATCTTAACATTAGTCAATATGCATATTGATGAGATTTTCAATAAACTTAATAAAAGCATTTACGGTCCAATGATGCATGACGGGTACGTGCTCTTAACGCCATCATTTCCCGTGGGATTTTGATGGACGTTTTCCTGTCAAATCTTCGCAATCGGTATTCGATTCAGAAAATCTAATTAGTCTGCCTGTCTCTTTTCTCGGTTTCGATCAGAATAAGAGATCCCAGGACGCCAAGGGCTCAAGACGGATAAGAAATACCTGGTTAATAAAATGTATTGCTATAATATATGCTTAGTTTCGCAATATAACAATGTTAGAAAAGTTAAGCAATTCTATTGAATTGAACGTATGACTGATTTATATCATGAATATAATTTCTAAATTTTATTTATTGGCTTAGTCACATGCTTTTATTTAAGTTCTGTCAATATTTGTAAAGACTAAATTTCGTATTCGATTTGCCAGTCACTCCTTGCTGCACAGTTGGGAATTTCTGACTATATTATATTGGCAGCTACCTATAAATTTCATAAATTTTTATTGCTTTAATCACAAGCTTTTATTTAAATTAACTTCTGTCAGTGTTTGTTATGAACGAATTTTGTAAATGATTTTTCATTCACTCCTTCTGCTCATTTTTGGATACCTAACTTGGCGATATAGGCAGTTGCATAGAGATTTTCTAAATTTTATTTATTTTCTTAGTTACACGCTTTTATTTAAGTTGAATTTTGTCAGTGTTTGATATAAACAAATTTTATAATCGATTTGTCACTCACGTCTTTCTGTACAGCTGTGGATTGCTGACTAGGCAATCTAGGTAGCAACTTAAAATATTTTCTAATTTTTTTATTGTCTTTGTCACAGGCTTTTATTTAAGTTAACTTCTGCCAGAGTTTGTTATGATGAATTTAGTTATTGACTTGTCACTCACTCTTTGCGGCAAAATTGTGGATTTCTAGTCCACTAGACTATCTAGGCAGCTGCCTAAGAATTTTTCTAAACTTTATTTATCTTCTTATTGACACGCTTTTATTGAAGTTGAATTTCGTCAATATTGGTAATGCTTAAATTTTGTATTTGATTTGTAACTCACTCTTTGCTACACAGATTTGAATTTCTGGCTAGGCAATCTAGGTAGTTGCTGAAATGATAGGCATTCGCAAGCAGATAAATTAAAGAAACTTATTTTCCTATTTACTAAGTCAATAAGTTTGTAACCAAACAAATAAAATGTTAGAAAAAGTTTCATGATAAAAGTAGCACTTTATCAAGCATAATTAATTTTTCCTCAAAATATTCACTTAATTATTACAATATTTACAGAAATTGAGCATCTATTTCTATACTTATGATTAGAATATTTTAAGTTGAATGTCGGAAGTCCTAATAGATAAATAATACACTTTGCAAAGTTATAAAAATAACACAGCAGTAAACCTAAAATGATATATTATCATGTTACAAGTGCTTTGAAATTTTGAGCGAAATCACTTAATTTATTAACTTATTGACCATCGGCTATCCAGTATTTGAGAGGAACGCTTAGATGAATTTCTACTTCAGTGCCGGTCTTAGGACAAGAACCACAAAACAAGTTTGTACGTTTCAGTTAGTTTTATGATAATCCAAGAACTAGTTAATTAGAATCGATTTAGAAGAGACTGGTTGATAAGACTTTCTACTTTTCAACCAATTAAGGGGTTAAAAAGAAATATTCATAATGTATAATGACATAGAATGATTCCAAAATATCTAAATATATCCTGCTGCCATGTAAGAAATCTAAAATTGGGCA
The DNA here is from genome assembly GCA_026289955.1 of Argiope argentata. Classification (NCBI taxonomy): domain Eukaryota; kingdom Metazoa; phylum Arthropoda; class Arachnida; order Araneae; family Araneidae; genus Argiope; species Argiope argentata. The sequence goes on from JAOUZG010051355.1 coordinate 342,831, forward strand.
CAATTTGTATTTATTCTTGAAAATATACAGAGTAATTATGGAATAACTGCTGCTAAAATTATTGATCGGAATCAAACCACAATTTATATACTAAACACTAAATATTATATTCAGATTCTTTCATATAATTCCTCTTTTTTAATATGAAATATACAAACAAAAGAAAGAATTTTGAAACCGTACCTATACTATAATTGCCCTTCGCGTTTTGTCTTTTAGTGCAAAAGAGAACTATTATATATTTTAATGGATGCTAAATCACCGACTCTTTACTTTTACAACACATTTAGGTTTCATTTGGAAGGAAATAAAGTTTCTGGAAAATACAAGAATTACGACTACAGCTTCATCAGAATAAGGAGGTCGAGAGTTCTTATAGAAGATTCTTTATCCTGTTTTCAACCATTTGGCCATTAAAAAACGTTTCGAGAATATACCAGAATTATCTCAATTCGAACATGAAAGTCACAATTACAGAAGATTCCATAATTATTTTTAATAAGGAACTCAAATATTACAGCTCAGAATAGAAAAATTAATTTTTCTTTGAAATTTGATTTTCATTAATTAAGTAAATAGTCGTATAGAATATTTGCAGTAAATACAGAATATATTTGCAGTCGTATAGAATATTTTCAGTAAATATTCTTAACAAACATTTAGATGGCAACACAAAATGTCGATGCAACAAAAATGTAGATGGCAAAAGAAAATCGAAAAATCATGGAGTTTTAGAAACATTATTATAAGGTTAGGCAAACCAAAATAATTTTTAAAAAGAACAAAAATTTTAAAAAATACGAATTGAAATTGGGACAAAATTTTCGTTTTTAAAAACATAAAATATGGAAATATATCAAGCCTTATTATAGTATTCGTTGTAAAAGATTTACCAAAAAGATATGGTATTATACCAAGGAAATATTACATTTATTACTTTACAAAAATGTGCAGTCGTTTTAAAGTCGATTCTCCAGAATAAATGTCAATTTCTTTACACTTAAAAGTTTACTTTTAAATTAGTGGTTTATAAAATTTAATCTGAAATACACAGAAACCTATGTTGTTTGCTGCTATTAAACTCAACGTATTGAAATAGGTATAATTTACAAACAATTCTACTAAACAAGAATATAATTACTTTATTCATAGCCCTTAATTCCAAATAATATAATGCTTTTTTTATTTTATGATTCAATAATGTATCTTAAAGGGTTTGCGTTTTTAAAAGTATTTCAACATCATCTCCCATTAATATATATTTTTTTTACTTTTATTTTAAGTGTTTTCACATTTTCCAAGCAAAATAACGCATAAGATCTAATTAATGATACTTAAATAAAACTTCTTACAAATAATCTTCTCTTCAATTATTTTAAATAGCAATTTCTACGGTATCTTAAAGTAGAAGAATAACACAACTAATATATTATTTGGAATTAAATATATAAAATTAATGTAAGGAAATACAAGGTTTGAAGTCTCTTAAATGAAGATTATTTACAGAAAAACGCTATCATCATTTTTTCATAAATAAATTATAATGAAACAAAAATGAAATGTTAAAAATTGTTGTAAAAGAAATCTACAATTTAAGGATATTTTTTTTAATATCGTTTGCATTACAGATACTATTTTAAAAATTGTTTACATCTCATTTGCAATTAATACAATAGCATCATTTATTGATTAAAGGAATTAATTCGAGTTTATAAAGTTCTTTTTAAAAAAAGTTCATATTTTTCTTTACCTATTACATAAAACTAAATATTTTTCTTGCTTTATTTATTTTAAAATATAATTATCGAAACATATATAGCATACAAATCCAAATGGAATGATATGTATGTTTTAAAACCTGTTAGAAAAACAAATATACACATTCACATTATTGAAAAAATGCTGTCAAACTAATAAAAAAAAATATTTTATTTTACCGGATATTAAATACAGAGACGGAACTGCAATAGGAAAAGACAAAAAGAGTCAGCGCTAAAAGATGAAAAAAAATATATTAAGGAGGAGGAGTTTAAAGTTTCAAAACTTAAAAATAAGTTATGAAATAAAAGAAAATTATATATGAAAATCCTAGGTTTTTCAGAATTCACTCAAATTTCTAATATATTTCTAAAATTGGTAAACCACGTAAAATGGGCAAAAAATTTCTTTGTAATATATATTATTAAAATTCTCGATATTTTTCTTAAATTTATTTTCCTATATATCCTAATTTCTTAAAATATACGTGCAAAACAAAACTAGTGAACTAGTGAAAAAAAAACTATTCACTTTTGGAAACTTTCGAAAAATGACTAGTATTTATAAAAATATTAACATTCTTATTTTAAGGCAAAAAGGTTTAAATTTTAATTAAAAGAATTTAATAAAATATTATAAAAATGAATTTAATATCAATTAACATATTGTTTAGAGCTGATTTTTTACAATAAGTAAATAATACATAAATTTGTGTGAATTTTTTGACAATATTTAAAACAGATATTAACATTGTGAAGTTTTCTTGAATTCGAATACGGTATTCTGTCTGAAAGGGAGATCACAGTACCTGCTGGTGGACCAAAAAACCTCATGATATTTTTTTTTGATGCAGCATAGGTTTATCCAATTTGTAGGGAATGCCAGATCGATGTTACATTGTCAAATCGTCTTATTACTTCCTCATGATCTACATTGATCAATGCTGACCTTTTTTATACCTTCCGTCTATTATTGTAGAAAGAACTTATTATTTAATCTAGCTCTTTTTGTCTACGAGAATTAAATTGTTATGTACGAAAATTTTCAACATTGGCAGATGGTTTTATTTTACTATATCAAAGAAAATTAAATCGTTTGAATTTTTAATAATTATTTGGCATAATTTTATTTTTATCATGTCAGGGCATCATGTTGTTTTCGGAATTAGGTTTTTGTCATCAACAAAAATCCGTAAGGGAAAAATAAAAATTTTAATCCGTAGACGAAAATTATTTTATTATCTGCAAAAGCATCTCAAAAAATCAGCTTTTAATAACGAGTTGCAATTGTATTTACAAACGTTCTGATTAAATTAATTAGTAATAATTACTAAGTAAATTACTACAGCAAATAAAACCTAGAAAAATGTCATTTTGAGTACGTGATCATATGAAATGAAATAAATAGGAAATGTGATATTTTTTTAAACAACCAATGCGAGACAATTTTTTTTTCATAACTTGCAATACTAAAGTGACTCATTCAATGAAAACAATTAAAATGAATAAAATATATAATTTAACTTGCACGAGCACTAGGTGCTTGGCCATTCGAGAAATGATGCTCTGACATGATACATTGAAATATGCATAGCAGATTTCGTTTTAGTCTTTTATTCATATATTTTCTTTATTTATCTGCTATCTCACTGAGTGAATTTAAATTATCCAGTATACTAAAACGAATAATGTTTACTTTTAATAAATGAAATCCTTAAACTGTTGAAGTTTCGCGCACATTAAAAGTCTACTTAAGTAATGGCAGCTTAGCAAAATAGCCAAAATTTGAATGGCACAAGTTGTTAAAAAATAAGTATGAAATATTTGAAAAGAACACTTGTAATAATTACACGAGAGTCTTCGCCCGCAGTGTACTCAGTCTCCAATAGTACTCAAGATTTATCTCTACAATCCATACTTCCGTTATATATATATATATATATATATATATATATATATATATATATATA
>JAOUZG010051355.1:348124-418377 GCA_026289955.1 Argiope argentata
ATCTGAACGATCTAATATTCTAAAAAAATGTTAGATCGTTCAGATAGCGAGGGGTTTAGTAGCAAGGTCTTTTTTTTTCTTTAATGTTTACGGATTTGGTTTCACAAAGATTAAAATAATGCAAACGAAAGATGAAGATACTTCTTAAAAAATCCAAGAACTTATTTAAAGTTAAAAGTAAAAATTTACAAAGGGGAGGTTTGACAGGATTATTGGAAAATTATAAAAACATGGAAATATGGAAGAAACAGAATGTTAGATAATTTCCTCTAGGAAGATGTTAGAAATCTGGAAAAAAATTCATTATGTAACTGAAACATTTCACCGCGTAGTTAGAGAGCGCGAAACGTCTTTATCAAACGGAGATTAGTAGGCCTCTGTCTGAATATTAGTTGTGTCGGTGTTACGGAAGCTCAACAGATGGCCCTTATAAGTAATGTTGTTTTAATCAAAATTATCTTCCTCTGGAAAATAATCTTTACTTTCACAATTATCGCTCTGAATCACCTCCTACAACGGGACCACAGAATAAAGTGATGGCAAAACAAAATAGTTCCTTGGTTTATCAATGTGTGTATGTAACATTTATATATTTGACCAATGGTAATTTTATATTAAAGCTTTTGCTTATGTTCGTAAGAAAACGAGTTCTTATGATCTCGAAAAATTCTCCCCACTTTGATGATTTATGGTATAATGATAAAGACGTTTGAATTCTGGATTAGGCTTCTTTCTCATCTAGCTAATAAGCAAAGTTTTTGGCACCATCCTAAGACCTCCTTTGTAAATAATAATTATAATTTTCGAATAAATATAAAATTTTATTTTCAAAATTTGCTATAAATCAATAAATTAAGTGTTAGAAAACTCTAAACCTTTTAACTCCAAATTATATTCTTTTGGAATAATCCTGAGATAGTTACCTGGAAATTTATTCCTCCCATAAAAAGAACGCATTAAGACAATGAATTAACTGAAACCCCAATTGAAAAAACGATATAACTAATGATAATGTTTTCAAGAGCCCCGTTTAATTTCCCCTTCTTATCTCCAGTCTATAATAATGACGAGTTCCAGCAATTTTGGGCGAAAGTTAAGCAAATTACAATTTTTTCCCCATTTGCACCATTAAAAAAATCTTTGAATTGAATTTAATTGCTCTAATTATTCTAATTGCGTGGGGAAATAAACTTTTCTCTATTTCTCCATGAAGTGAAATGAAGCGAGATGTATGGATGAAATATTTGGACAAATTAATTGTACAGTTTTGAAATGTGCAATAGGATCCTAGTACTTTGTCACTATTTTAATCTTGAGTAATTAATCTTACCTGAGAAAAGGAAACATTACACTTCTAAGAAATAGTTAAAAAGTTATTTGTTTAATTAGAATGAAGATAGCGGGACAGTTTGTTGAATTTCTTAAAAAATAAATTAGCCTTAAACCTAGAGTTCTCAATTGATATGGTAAGTGTTTAAAATAATTTCTCCTTGACTATTTCAAATATTTCTGAGATAAAGTCCATTTTTATCTGTTAACTTTTTTTATTTTCTTTCAAATTTAATTAATTAAATGTATTCCGGTTTGGAAATATGCTATTTTCCTGATTCCATTAAGAAACTATAGATTGTTAAGTTTCAGGTGGATGATGGGTAAATTTTGTTCCAAATTACAGCGTCATATTGTACAATTCAATATATTAATTGTCAATCGCGTAATAATGCGTGATTTTAGATATCACCAAATGAAATTCTTGTCTAAAATAATTTCATCCCGGCTATTTCAAATATTTCTGAGATAAAGTGTGTTTTTACCTCTTACCTTTTTTATTTTCTTTCAAATTTGTTGTTGTTGCTACTAATGGCACTTGCCATGGACAAACTCTCCGCTGATACAGCAGCAGATTTAAGCCGAAAGGAGCATCTCTTGATTTTGAAGTAGCGTCAACTAGGACCAAGGGTACGACTTAGCTACACACTCACCACATTTGCTCGCATAACCCCTTTTTACAGGGGGGGCACAGTCACTTATCTCACAGATAGCACACAGAAGAACAGCCTTGCCCGAACTGGGACTCCCAGAACACGAGGAAGACGTGCTAACTCTGTGCCAGAAAGCTGGCTCTTTCAAATTAATTAATTAAATGTATTCCGGTTTGGAATTATGCTATTGTCCTGATTCAATTACGAATTTGTAGAGTATTAAGTGTCCGGTGGATGACGGATAATTTTTGTACCAAGTTATAGCATGATTCAATATATTAATTGTCAATCACGTGATAATGCGTGATTTGAGTTCTCACCAAAGGAAATTATTGTCTAAAATAATTTCTTCCTGGTTATTTCAAATATTTCTGAGATAAATTGTGGTTTTACCCCTTAATTGCTTTATTTCCTTTCAAATTTATTTAATCAGATGTATTCCGTTTTGGAAATCTGCTATTTTCCTGATTCAACGATGAATCTTCAGAGAATTAAATTGCAGGTGGATTATCTATAGTTTTTGCACCAAATATTAGCGTATTAATTATCAATAACGTGATAACACGTAAATGAAGTTCTCGCCAAAAGAAATTCCAGTTTTCAGATTGACAATGAACGTGTTAAATCTTCATGTTTTATATTTTTGTTCCTTATATTAATCGTCTGTAATTTACATTTCCTATTTAATTAAATATTCTTTTGTCTTCTACGATTAAGAACTAATAAAGAACCAAGTCCTTTACACCACAGTAGTCAGAATCATAAACATGATTCATGATAATGAAGTGGTAATTTTTACGGATAAGAATGAAAAGCAATAATTTGAAGCACACATGACTTATGGACATTGGAATTAAGAGATGAAGTTTAATCCAATAAATAAGAAGAAAACTGGATGTTCATTTCTGGATTTAACTTCTTTGAGCAATCAAAATGGAATTAATCTAGTATTCATGTATGTCATTTAATCAAAGTTTTCATAATAAATATCATTTTTCTACTTTTTTCTGTTTTCGAATAATCATATCTACATACTTATAAATAAGTAAATCAAAAACTCAAATCTTTGGTAGATTTGATTCAAAGTTTGATTTAAAATCGGTGACACAAACCAAAAAAGTTTTTGTACTAACTAGCAGGTTTGATGGAGGTTGCAATGGAGTTGTCTCCATGACAGCTTCCAGCATCAATGGAAGTTGCAATATTGAAGAAGTCACCTTTTTTTCCGTGTTTGACCCAAAATTAGGTACCAGTCTACAACTGAAGAGATAAAACAATATTGAGCTCACATTTCATCTATCAATATACAATTGTAATGTTACAGACACACACCAGCTTCCAGTCATCTAGCTTGTTGTTTTAAATTGATAATATTTAAAAGCTGGAGCAGTGTTAATAAATTATGTAATTACAAATTTTTCTCTGCAGGTACATAGGCTAAAACTACCAAATTTCGTAAATAAATGCTTCTTAGATTATAGATATTCTCTAAAAAGGGGCTATTAAAATATTAACATCCTAAGTTGTGTGAATGTAATTTTCAGGGCGACCATGTATTTTAAATTCGCTAAATGATTTCGATTAATATTTTTACCAGAAGGTACGTCGATGTCCGGACACAGGGATAGCGTGTCTTCTCTGTAATCTAGGCGTTCTGGGTTCGCGTCCCGGTTTGAACATGGTTTTTCTTCATCTGTTCTGTCGGTGAGATGTGTAAAAAAGGACTGTGCAAGCGAATGTGATGCATGAGTAACTGAAACACTCTTTTGACCCTATTTGACGCAACCTAAAACAAGAGACGAACCCAAGCCCTGAAACCGCTGACTGCATCAACGAGCTCGTACATGACAGGTGTCATTAGAGACAACACCACCACCAGAAGGTTCAACGAAGGCAGTACACTGGGTATTCTTGTTGCTCCTTTCCAGAGAAATGCTAGTCAGTGTTTATAGTTCGGGGATCTAATAAAGCAATGCAAATATTCTGACTGTTTTTCAGAGATACAGGTGACCATTCACATAAAATTTGCAATACCTTCTTTATTGTTGTTTAAAAAACAGCTTCTTTTTGTTTTCTCTTAAACGTAGATAGAGTCAGTGTTGTAATCTTAAAGCAATGCAAAATCGGGATTTTGTCAAATTTCCAAGTTTAGATCTCCCTGGGAAAAGCACATTTTTGCAAAATGTCCATCTATATGTCTGTGATATAATTTAAAAACACTTTCAGCTATGTTGTTGAAATTTATTACACTTCTTTATGCCAAATTTAAAGATTTTTATAATATTTTCAACAAGATATTTCCAGAAAAATTCCATCTTCCCAACTGTTCAGGGTCGTGGTGCTTGCGGGCCTCCTCCGAGGCTGTGTAAGACCCTGGCTGTTGAACGGCGATGGGGGAGTGTCCAGCTCTTTATGTCCCTATGTTCAGGGTCGTGGTAGCCTGGTGGTAAGGTCTTGACTCTTGAGCCGAAGGGTTTCAAGCTCTAGACCCGATTCCATAGAAGAACAGTTGTGCAAGGGGGTCCATGGCACGTTAAATCCGTCAGGGCCAAAGGTACTTCCGCTAGCGTGGTGTAATGTGAAAAGGGAGGTACCATCTCAGGTAACTTCCTCGTCATCTGACCGCGACTCAAAATTACGAGGTCCTTCCCAAAATAACCCTAGAGTGTCTTTACAACGGGACGTTAATATAACTGAACTAAACTAAACTACACTGCCCAGCTGTTCAAATGTAAGTTAACACGATAATTATAAAACGAAGAAAGAGTAAATTCGGTATACAATCTATAGTGTACACACCTGTCACATTTTGAAACAAATCCAATTATGGTTTGATCGAGTGTACCCTTTAGTTTCAGAAATATGTAAATGCAATAATTCAAAAATGCCTTGCCATGTATATGTGTAGGAAAGGTGTCTAGGGGTTGCTAATGTTGAAAATAGATAACGACAAGTTTAAACACACAATTAATTTATTTAGCCCTAAACTCAAATTAACACTAAACAAAAATCACAACATTTAACTTATTTACAAAGGAAAAAAGAAAGAGATTTTACTTAAAAGATAGCAGAGCATTGTTTCGATTAAAGGTGGGGACACCAATAGCCCTAATTTTAGGCCTAGTGTATCCGTTTAACGAAGAAAAGGTTAACCGGACCTCAGCCTTTCAAATGACGACTGACCTCTTTTCCAAAGAGAAAAGTTCCTTAAGTAGCAAAGCCGATACTCTGACGTCGCTAACAGATGACGTATGAATTGAAATGATTGGTGTCTCTATCTTTTACAATAATTAGGAATTAACAATTAAATCAATATGTAGAGAGTTATATTTTCACCAGTTTCGAAAACATTTGGAATTTATTTATCTTGGTTAATTGGTGATTATTTAGAGTTCTCAATATAAATTCCCACAAGTTCGGCCGTCCGACAATCACTGACCTCAATGATTTAAAGTAACACAAAATATTGGGCCTATAATATCGATTACTTAATACACTGTAATAAAAATTTCCAAAATGTTAGCTATACGAAATAAAAATACAATTCACGTAAAGAAAATATCAATGTACACAATTAAGACAAAAATAGCTATATACAATAAATGAATATAAAACGCTTAATCCCTCAAATGTGATATAGGATTTTGTGATTACAAATGCTATGTTTTGCCAATTATTTTTCGTTTTAATTGATTAAGAAAAACAAGTCTGTTGTTGTCGTTACTTATGACACTTACTTATGGACAAGCCCTCTATTGATACAGCAGCAGGTTTAAGCTGAAAGAAGCGTCTCTTGTTTCTGAAGCAGCGCCAACTACGGCCAAGAGTACGACTTAGCTACACACTCACCACATTCGCTTTCATAGCCCCCTTTTCACAGGGGAGCACAGTCACACATCTCACAGATATCACACAGATTAACAACCATGCCCGAACCAAGACTCGAAACCGGGATCCCCAGAACACGAGAAAGACGCGCCACCTCTGAACCAGAAAGCCGGCAAAATAAGTTTAGAGCACGAATTCGATTTTCGGACACTATTAACTGAATATCATGAATTAATCGCCAGGGATGACACGATAGATTCAGTAAAAATGCTTAATTCACAGAATAAATTAATGTTACGTGATTATTGTATGCCAATTCTATATAAGACATGGTGATAAAAGTTTTGAAGATGCCACTTCCAAAGTCTATATTACTCGTTCTACAAATAATAAAATGGTCAACCGATCTTGAGACAGACATTGAGAAAAATGCATCTACAATTTTACAGACCGACCGAAATATTGAAAAATAGTGCAAGTCCGCTTTTATGAAGTTAATAATGCCTCATTAAGCGAAGAAGATGCAAATCTGATATAAACCCAGCAAAAATATGAGGTTTAGTTGAACAATTTGCCAGAAATTTTGCGTTCGGGTTATTCTAAGCATATGTGTATGGAATGAGGTACAATTAAGGAATATGAACGTCATTTATTTCTCTCTATATCTGAATTCTTTATTTCGATATAGTTTCGACAGTTTTATAATACAATTGTAAAAATTTTAATTGGAATATTAGAAATTTCATTTTTTAGGCCCATCAGGTAATTCTGTTGTCTTATATCATTTTTCTACTTTATGATTATATTGTTTCTATATATGTTTAAAAACCATGTGTTAAAAATGACCGTAATCATTAATATATACCAATTACTATCTAAATTGTAATAATTAACATATTCAAAGTTACATTTGAAAAGTGCTTATCCAGACAATACGAATGATCTTTCAAGTTGGTATAGAGAAAAAAGCTGCTGGAAGGTTAATAAGGTTCTTTATGCTCGCAATACTAATATAAACTAAAATTACGTTCACCATATCATTTTATAAATCTTTTTAATACCTACGATCTTTGCGAATTTAATACTTTAAAACGTCAAAAACAGTATTTCAGTATTTCAGCCTTTACATAAGCTTCTTTCCTTTATGTTAGCATATTAAGATGCAAAAAGAATCCTATTTCAAAATCAAAAACTCAAACCAATATAACTTTTTAGTCTTTCTTTCAGATTTGAATACCTTTCGTAACAATTCGTCAGAATTAAATATCTATCTACTCTGTATTTAAATATATATTCTTTTCGTGCTGCTTTTTTGAGTAGTATATTTCATCTGAAAGCGTATTAATAAGATTTTACGTTTAATATATGTTTTGTCTGTAAATTTTTCGAATTAATTTTTTGTAATTTATGCTGTTATATGAGCTTTTTATTAGCATTTCTAGTCCAAAAATTATGTAAGTGGTAAATATATTTAAATTAAATATACACAATTTAAATGTTTTATATAATAAATCATTTTTGTGATAGTAATTCTTTTTTGAACTCTTTTTTTTTTTAAATTTTCGCTTTTGTGAAAAACCTTATAACACAAATTTTTTGATTAAAGATGCAATTTCAATAGTGACTTCAAAATTAAATTCCTCTGAAAGCAAGATTTGATAATAAGCAAATTCAAAGCATATAATTTAAAAACGTTGTATTTTATACAATGTTTATAAATTTTTCTTCATTTTATTTTCATCTTTTAGTTATTTTTCTTACATAACATGAATTTGCTTTGAAATAAGTTTCTCATTAAAATTTTTATTCTAAAAAATTCATCTCAATATATTTTAACGTTTATTTTTAATCATTGTTGCTTATATTAAATTTTATGGATATAAATATTACATTAAATAATAAAGTTAAACTTCACTTAAACTATATAAAAAAATCTTCTAAAAAGTCTGTGAAATCCGAAGGCCCTTCATAGATGATGCTATTTGATTTTTATTTCTCTTCATATCTCCATTTTACAAGCTCGATATCTCCGTTTTTACACCACTCTATTAAGATGTTATTTAAATTTTATTTTAAGTTTCGGATGTGTTTATCATGGTGTAAACAGTTAAAATATGTAAACATTTTTTTAATTAAAAAGCGGGGAAAACTTTCGCGTATGAGTAAGGATTGAATTAGTTTAAATTAGTTAGTTAAATTAAAACTTGAAACTGTTTACTAACTCTACATATTTAAAGTTAAGGTGAAAGGTTTTGAAAACTTAATTCGCAATTTTCGAAATATTTTTTATTTTAGGATTTTATTTTCGTTTTGCTTGGTTTCTGAACTCTTGAATAATTATGCTCAATAATAATTCCTTCAGACAGTTACTCATTAAAGAGTGTTTTCCTTTATGTTCTACACTAGAGTTTACTGTAACAAAAAAATTAAAAAAATATATTTACTTTAGTGCAAATGTTTTGAAAGTCTACTTATTAAACGAATAAAGAATCGAGTAGAATAATAAATTTTACTTTACAGATACTTTTTGTCATCCTCTAGAAGGTTTTAAATATCTTTATTTGTTTTCTATCCTTTTATAAATTGGCAGCTGCATGAATTTCCAGTGATTCACACTTTGATTATACAACCCCTTTTTTACAATAATTAGCCTTCGCATTCCGGTGGTGCCTTTCAATAACCATTCAAAACAGTGCATCATTTTGACATTGTATTTTTTTTATCATGTCAGAAAATTATGTTACTTTGGGAATGAGGTAGACAATAATCGGTAGGCAAAAAATTAAAATTTTATTATCTGCATGAACATCTTAAAAAATCAGCTTTCTCTTCATCTCAAAAAATCAGCTTTTAATAACGCGTTGCCATTATATTTACAAAAGCTCTGATTAAAAAAATAAGTTAATGACTACAACAAATAAAACACTAGAAAAATGTCATTTTGAGCGAGTGATTATATGAAATGAAATAAATAGGAAAGGCGATATTTTTTTAAGCAATCAATGCGAGACAAAGTTTTTTGGATCGTTTGCAATACTAGAGTGACTCAGTCAATATAACCATCAAAATGAATAAAAATATAATTTAACTAGCACGAGCACGTGATTCTTGTACGTTCAAGAAATGATGTTCTGACATGATACTTTGAAATATGCATAGCAGATTTCATTTTAAAAAAATTTTGATTGATAAAAACACCTACTCAGTAGTAAAAAGACGTAGATTAACTTTTCTGCGAAATTCTACTCAAAGCAACTATACCTATACATTTAATTTTTTTTTCAAATTAAACAAGGCCTTGTATTAGATAACTAATAAAGCATTGAATAATTTTACCGAGTGCTAAGAGATGTTAACGAGTCACTTAACTAAACGGAAAGTCCAATTCATAGGCTGGAGTTGTAGCAGATAATGTGTTAACCTTCCAAGTGGTTGAGACAGGATTTCGCACTTAATAGACCCGATTATTTGACCAGAAAATTATTTTTATATTAATATACATTTTTAATTCACAGGTGATATTTAATATTGATATAGAATTGAAACATTATTAGAATATAAATATTTTTGAGTTTTCACACTTTCGATGAAATATAAAAATACTGGATCATCTATTAGCTTTAAAATCTTGCTTTTTAAAGGCTTAAAATTTTGTACTGACATGTAATGAGATGCATTATCATACATATGTGAGTATAAAGATTTCTTTTAGTGCTCAGTAATTTCAGAAATATTTGTATAGGAGCGCTCAAAAAATAAATTACACTCAAACAGTTAGGGTCATAAATACTTTATTGAAAACTCCACTACGATGCAATATGACACACTTACTAAAAAACTATTTATCTCTATAATTTTCGGATCTCTGGAGACAATTTTCTGAACGTAGCACTAATCGTTCTATGTCCTGATTATAGAAAACATCTCCTTGGTCCTGGAGACAGCTTAGAATAGCCGTCTGAACCTAGTCATCATTGGAAAATTGGCTTCCATCCAAATCCTATGCAATGTGTGCGATGCTCACTCGGAAATTGCTGAGATTAATGTCTTCTATCCGCTGCACTATGTCTGATGTAATCACCTTAGTTGGCCTTTCTTGACTTTCCACACCGATTAAGTCTGTCCGACCGTCTCCGGACTGCTGGCGTTATTTCACCATGTTTGGCCGTGACAGTGCAAGTGGCCCATGTTCCCCCTATATTTCATGATGAATCTCTGTACTGTTTAAAAGTTCTGCCCACAAAAAGACGTACTGTTCAACATACTTTAATGCTGGTGTAAGTTTTTAACTGACACCCCATTTTTTCCTCGTAATACGCAGCAACGATTTTCACCATCCGAATGATATCGCTGACGTTGAACGTCGTGGAATTCAATTATGGTCTGAGTAAGCTTAGCTCTTGTTTCCTCATGACGTCATCTGTGTGGGGAACAAATGTAACTTACATTTTGAGCATCTTTTTATAGGTTTGTTATACTTTTTTGAAAATTAATGAACAAATTCTTTTGTCATAAAGCTTTTATAATAACCATTATCGAAAAAGAATGTGTAAATTAGCATTATGACAATCAGTGTGTACAAGAGAGTGCAAAGATGTTGTTATTGTTGCTGTTGTTACTAATGGCACTTGCCATGGACAAGTGCTCTGACGACCGGCATTTATTTGAGGCCAAATCCGCGTCTCTTGTTTTTAAAGTAGCGCCAACTGGGGCCAAGAGTACGAATTTTGTTACTCACGCATCACATTTGCTTACACAGCCGCCTTTTTACAGGGAGGGCCCATTCAAACCCCTCACAGATAGAACTGATGAAGAACAACCCTGCCTTAACTAAAACTCGAACCCTGTATGACCAGGTAACGAAAAAGAGACACTACCTACATATATACCAGGACGCTTGCATAGTGCAATGGTTTAAACAGTATGTTCAAAGTAATGGCAGTTTACGAGATTAATTAGAATTAATCGCACATACTTAGAGATTCTTATTTGTCTTTTTATATGCTTTCAGATGAAGAAGAGATCGAGTACAGCGCAGAGAAGCGACTCGTCGACAAATTGATGCGGGGGTACGACAACACAGTGAGACCCGTGAAAAATGCCTCAACGCCCATCGTCATACGACTCGGCATTACACTCACACAAATTTTTGACTTGGTAAGTGAGATAGATAAATTTTTAATTCTAGTACTAATGAACCCATAACCTGATAATAAGGTTTAGGTTTTTTGAGCTGAATGATTCCACGTTCGAAATTCGATTCCAAAGAAGAAATCTAAAAAATAAAATGTTCTCTCTGTCTAGCATGGCTCCGAATTTTAAAGAAGAATGATACCGAACGAGGAGCCATCCTCGACATCTGACCACTGTTAGAAAAAATATGATATATTAGAGCTAAAAGAACCATCTAAGAGAATAATACGCGTTGTTGCAAAATAAGATATAATTATAATTAAACTAAACATATTAAAAAGAGATCGGAACCTAAGAAAGTTCTCAAGATTCCTATTTTCAGCTTCTCTGATGAATACTTCTGTTGTTTTGTTGTTACTTATGGCACTTGCCGTGTACAAGCCCCCTGCTGATGCAGCAGCATATTTAAGCAGAAGGGAGTGGGGGGTTTTTTGAAGTAGCGCCAACTAGGGCCAAGAGTACGACTTAGCTACTTACTCACCACATTTGCTTGTACAGCCCCTTTTTACAAGGGGGCTTAGTCACCCATCTCACAGATAGCACACAGAAGAACAACCATGCCCGAACAGGGACTCCCCGAACGCAAGGAAAACGTGCTACCTCTGTGCCAGAAAGCCGGCTGAATACTTCTGATTTGTAATATAATAAACAAAAGCTTATATGTGTTTTCTTCAATATTCTAAAATCAAAATTTGAAACAGAACTATGTTCTTTATATCAAATATTGAATTTTCATTGATTGCGTTTTGGATTAATTTATTATTTTACTTCGTAGGAGTACTTTATTAAGTAATGCATTTTGGAGTAATAGTGTTTACATATACAGCAGCATACTGACCCTCAGAAGGCCAATTCAGTGGCGTGCTTCAATAAAATCTTAGTACGAGTCTAAGTTTGAGACGTTAAAACTCTTTACCAAACATGTAAACAGCTTCCTTATAGCTTTTTTAAGTTATATAATTATAGTGTTTACTTGTATTCAGATAATCACTTAACCAATTTCTTGTGCATGTATTTCACTCAAATTTTAATTTAAAAAATCTTTACATTTGTATAAAGACTATTTATTGAATTTCATCTATCTAACTTAACCTTTCACACTCCGAAAAATAATTAGATGCAAAATTATTCACCTAATACAAAGATGTGTTTATTGCTATGAAAAATAAATATACATAATTCTTTTAAGTCGAATTTCTTTGAAAAATTAATCTACATCTCTTAACCATTATGTAGGCGTTTTTAACAACTAAATTTGAAAAATAAATAAATAAAAACGTCAAAATGATGCACCGTGTTGAATGATGCTTCATAGGAACCATCGGAGTGCGAAGGGTTATAACCTTTTTGAGTCATAAACAGAGATATCAGAGCTATAGACAGTTAAATATGATCCCTGGAATATGTTTTTCTAAGTCGGCTAATCGTTCTTCATATATTCGTTCAATCCTGAAATCGAATTATTATATAATGGCAGTACTTCTCTTTTTATGTTTCGTATATAAGAAAATAAAACACATTATTGTCTTTATATTAAAATATGCTATACAGAATTCATTTAAAATTACAAATTGTCAGTGGAAATAAAATCAATAAAAACAAATAAATACGTCACAGAAAAGTATAACAGCATTGGCCAATCACTACAGCTGTAAGGTTCTGTTCACAAGCACTGCAGTTAGATTTCAGAACTAATCAGTTAGGTTTTCCATCTGCGTACCGTGTCGCCAAATATTTGCGCATTCCACCGGGATGCACGTGAATACCAGAACTTACTGTAGGACATGTATGTTTGCTAGTATTGTCCAAGAGCAAATTATCTCCAAATAGACCTACAACATTTATATATACCTTCAGTTCGCGTCATTTAGGCTTATGTTTATGCTCCGTGGCAGTATTTTCAATCATCTTACGTAGAACTAAATTCCGTCAATTGTAAGTATTTACGTATCATTAATATGTATTACATTGTTTTTTTACGTTGTATTTTTATTTTATTGTTATAATTGATGCTACATAATATCTCACTGTGTTTATAGATCAATGTATTGTTTAAAAAGACTAAATGGAACATATAGACAGTTTATAAGATTAGATTATATATTTGTTTTATTTAACAGTTTATAATTGTCAACGTTAGAATTATCATTGTAGTATTTTATAGAATATACAACGATGTATCAACCCATCTACATATCCGATATTTACATCTAATTATATGTAATACTATCTGATATTTGCATCTAATGTTTATATGTAATACTATTCGATATTTGCATCTAATGCTTATATGTAATACTATTTGATATTTGCATCTAATGTTTATATGTAATACTATCTGATAGTTGCATCTAATGATTATATGTAATATTATCTGATATTTACATCTAATGTCTATATACAATACTATCTGATATTTAAATCTAATGTTTATATATAATACTATCTGATATTTGCATCTAATGTTTATGTGTAAATATCAATTATTAATATTATAAATAACAAAATTAAATCTAGAATAGACGTTTATAATGTTTCGACCATCCGTTTACTCAAAATTCTAATCATTATCGAAGTAGAAACAGAATTATTTGCTTTTAAAGAAATATCGTTACAAATTTTTCTCGCATTCCACTTTTTGAAAGTTACGAACATATGAAAAGAATTAATTATAAACAATATTTCAGAAATTACTTAATATTGAGAGTTGCTTTTCAAAATAAGTCTACAAGTTCTCAAATATTACTCAATTTAAAATAAATTCATGCAAAAAAATTTAAAAAAATTTGCATAATTAACAAGCTTAACAACAAATAATTAATTTTTTTACTATTACATATTTTTAATATTTTATTATTCATTATTTATTCTCGTTATTTTCAATCTTTAAATAAGAAATTTTTGGTAAATAGGTTTGGTATATCTGTTCGAACAATCATTGTAATTTTAAACGAGAAAATAAAAACTGATGTTGGTTAAAGTGGTCATTAGTGTGTCCCCGAGTTTATCGTCAATATGGCAACCCAACACAAAGCTCTTGTAGTAACCCTAATGATGTTTTGTTTACTTCTGCCTTCAATGGTTGAGTTGTACATGAGCTTCAACTCTTATATGAAAACTGTTAAATTAAATAATAATAAAAAAATATCAATTAAATATTTTAATTTTGATCTGTATTATAATTAAGATTTTTTGTATAGTTAATAAGAAGTTTCAATTATATTTTTAATGCGAATATAAAATATTTATTCCTTTATTCATTTTAATTTTCAGTACGCGATTTCACAAAATCGTCTGATTTATTTCTTTGCGAAGTCGTCTGCTTTCTTTCTTTAAAAACCGTCTGCAATAGAATTATTCGCATTTCTTGTTCTTTAAAATTGCCTATTAAATCCATTCTTTTTGCATCTTTGTCTTTCTCAATTATTTATTATTTGCTGATCATGTTATCCGCACATTCCTTATGTTCAATGTGCTAGCGAAGCTACTAGTTTCCCACTCCCGGGCCTAGCGAAGCCGTAGGATGTTTTTTTAAGTTAAAAAATTCTGCCCGGTGCCTTCAACAGAAGCCTCTGGCCTCTGTTGAAGGCACCGGGTCTGAAAATAAATAAATAAATAAAAAGACAATGCTTATCGGTTTAAAAAATCATATTTATATTGCGAAAAGTGGTAACCGTAACTACCCCATAGAAGTGTTTGTTTACTTTGTCCACCATCTTTATTAGTGACTTGGCATCCTTGGCGTGGTAAGGGGTACACTAAACGTAACTTAATCCAAAAAAAAACCTTTTAATATTTGCATAGTTAACAATTTTTAACAGCTAATAATTAATAATATTTTTTTTACTATTACTCATTTTTAATATTTTATTTATTATTTATTCTGGTTATTTTCAATCTTTAAATAAGAAATTTTTGGTAAATAGGTTTGGCATATCTGTTTGAACATTCATCGTAATTTTAAACGACAATATAAAAACTGATATTATCTGGTAGATCTCGCTTGACAGAAACTCAGATTATTGAAGTTCGATAGTAATTAAAAAATTTCGTTATTGATATTTAAGATTGAATTTCCATATTGTATCGAACAATTTTAATTTTACCTTAATCTGACTTAATTCGGAATCGAATCAATGAATTTCCAAAGACCCTGATTCAATTCTAAATTTTAATCAAATCCTCTTTTACCTAGGATGCAGATATAAAAAAAATTCTTGCTTGTAATACGCAGAAATTCTTTTCATTTCATATACTCCAAAGAAAAATCCTATTTATAACCTTGAAATAAAATCATGCATTTAAAAAAATCGCAAATATTTTAGTACGTTTTTGGCTTTATTATTCCGACTGAACTTACTTTGCTGAAAGTTTTCAATATGCAAAGGAAAAAAAATGAAAACCTTTCAAAAAAGTATCTTTACTTAAACCAATAAGATTCCGAAACTAGTTTCCCACTTTTGAAAGTCCAATTCCAAACATCCATAAACTTATCGAAAGGATTTGCTACTGAATCTAAAATAAATTGAGTTTGTAAACTCCACTCGTTTTGACTCGTTTTGACTTTTCTTCGGTGTTATTCTTTGCATGGGGATTTCTTAATATGATATTTGAATTTGTATAGAATTTTAAGTCCGACAGACGATACTATAGAAAAAGTAAGAACGCGTTCTTTATATAAATTATTTCCTTAATAAGTTTCATTTTTGGACGATGAGTCAAAAGGAAATATACAACCATGATTTATATATAAAATGTTTTATCTCAAATATATTATTTACTTGTATTATGAAGTAGATACACACAATTATTAACTTATGGATGTAGATACAACAATGAGTTACTTTTAAATAAATCAGAAAGCAAATATTCAACTAAATTGTAAACATCAAATTTCATGCGTCAAAAAAGTAAACAAAGATTTCTGATACTGTCAAAAACAATGAAATCTGTAATATTAATCCTTTTCACTAGAGAAAGTATTTCGATACATTATTATTCAGTTAATACATGTACTTTAGTGTTACTCAAAAAAATACGCACAACCGTTTTTAGTTGAGTTTTTTTCCTGAAAAATTTATATGCATCTTTTTAATCTTCTGTAGATATTGTTAATAAGAAAACTGAATAAATAAAAATGTCAAAATTAATAATAAAAATGTCAAAAATGAGGCACAGTCTTGAAGGGTTACTGAGAGAAAATATCCAAAAGCAAAGGGGTCAATATTGTTACGAAAATTCTCACTAGAACGGCGCAAAGATGCAGATTTTGTTGTCCAGAAAAACGTGTATTAAATATACGCAACACAAGCTACAAATTCACATCGAATTAACTCTATTTAATTATTATTTAATCCTCTAATTTCGGTTTACAGCAAAGTTATAGAACATAGGTTAAAAAGAAATGGCGTTCTCTTAAGCTAAGCCGATTAACCTAGCATATTCTCCAAACTGATATCCTTCTCCATCTTTAAGCCGCGCCTTAAATAGCGTCCCACTAAAGAGGGCGGAAAAAAGCAGGAATCACCCGCTCGTTCCAGAAAACTGTGGAACTTTCTCCAACATTCTCTGGGAACAAATCTTTATTAATTAGGTTCTACTACACATTTTAGCGTCTAGTAAAAATCTTTAGGGACTTCATTATGCCGCCAATTATCTACATAGCCAAATTAGTCAAATAAGCCCATTTTCTGTTGTAAATCTCCTTTAAACGGTCTTTTCTCCTTGACGCGAGATTCTATTTTCATTAATTTTATTCAGTTAAAATATTTATAATATGTATCCAAAATTCATAACAATATTCTCTCTATAGTTCTTTATATTTTATTACTGCCTTTAATTGTTTAGACATAGATGTGACCTTTTTTTTTTGTGTGTGTGTGTGTTCTAGGACAATTCGTTTTAACTCTTCCTTATTAGAAATGGGTTCTTTGGGTGCTCATTTTTCTTAGGATATGCCTTTAATATTTCACTGTTGTTTAGATCTGCCAATTGTGGAGGATGCTCCGAAGTTATTGTAACACGATAGTGAAACCATTTATCCGCCATCTTTGATGAATGTTTAAGATTATTACTAAATAGAAATTTCAGCTTCATGACAATCCCAAATTCACATCAATGGGGGCAACAATATTTAGGTAATTAAAATATTTAGGTAATCCATCTTTCTCATTATAGTTTCGACGAAAAATAAATTACCGACTCCTGTTGACTGCCATACACCCCCAGATCCTACCCTGTTTAATTAATTTAACTGAACACTATTTTCTAGATTCTTCCTGAGCCATAATTTTGAGAGATTCTGTTGCCGAAAAAATCAGTATTTTTTCATCTCTAAATTAAATATTATCCCAAAAAAGGTTTTTCAATATTCTTTGCATGGTGAATTCTTAATATGTATTTTTAATTTATATAGAACTTTAAGTCTAACGAACAAGGCTATAGAATCCATAAAATGAGTTCTATATATAAAACATTTCTTTAATAAGCTCCGATTTTGGAAGATATATATCATATTACAGTTGGTGTCATTCTTCAAGCCATCCTAAATGTCCATTTTTATACTACAATGTTACTATCCATTGAGTCATTCCATTTGTTCAAATACTCATATAATGTCCTAAAGGAATCATTAATATCAATGTAAGTCAGTAATCAATGTGTTACTTCATCCGAAATAGTTTCATTCTTCATTTGATCTATAGATTGTTGTAGATATAGACAGATTACTTCTCTGATTGTCTGCTGTATGCGATCAGATGTGTAATAAATTAATATCCGAAGTGTAATAAATCTATGTCCATGGATGCAAGAAAGTGCGTCTTTTACTGTTTTCTTTTTTATAATCTAACAAAAACATACACTAATTTATTTTATTCTCTCAATTGCCTGTAGTTATCATTTGTATTTTCTTACAATTGTGTTTGCACTGTTACATATGCTTTTCCAAAAGTGTTCAGACCGATGATTTTTTTTCTCCTTCAATTTTTGGTATCTTCATTGTCTGTTGTCATATTTCTAGATTTATTTATAGACATTATTATATAAAATTAAAAATCATCTGATGGCGGAAAATTCTTAGTTTCCTATTAAGGAACTTAATCGTAGAATGCATGATTTTTTTTTTGGAAACACATATATATGGAAAGAATATGTGCATGTAATATAAAAAAATTAATTTTAATGAAATTGTAAAAATTTAAAGTGGGCAAAATTGTTGCACTATAAATTAAACAATGTCCCATGATATAAGTCACATTAAAATAATTCTGCAATGGTGTACTCATGTTACAACGGAAGGAGGGATGCAGTAACTTCTGAGGATATGGACCCTTGAAACCCGAGGACAGAAATCTGACTTCTAGCTCACACACGTCACACACCCGATTTACGTGATGGACAATTCACAGATCCTAGTTAGGTCTGGAACAAAGAACAATAAGCTCTGACTCAATATCCACTGTTAGATGTGGGGTTTATTTTATGCGAGCGGTAGAGACAGTGATTGCATCCAGTTTTAGGCCCAAAATGATATTAACATGTAGAAATAGGACACATCACACACATTAAACAAAAAAAAATACGAAACATATATATAATTAGCTCATCATCTTTCGATTTTGTCAGTTTTCGTCCCAGACTGACCTCTGTCTCACTTCGCCCGTTCTTGATTCCAACTCTCACTCACATCCTCCTTTTTTCGGTCGTCAGTCATGAGATGCTCGTGTTTTCCCCCTCGGATTCGCCTCTTCAAATTTCTCCTTCGTTTTGCAATCCATCTCGCATCGAATATCTAGTTGATCTCTCTCCTCACTTAACCCTTTTCCCCTCCTTTTTCTTTCGCATCTCCATAAAAAGGGTTGTTAAGTGATTTCAGAAGGGTTGCCAAATTTGACAGACCTTATACCCGCAATAGTATTTCTCACGACATGGAGGACTGTGTGACCACGATAGATTTAACTTGCATCAACCACCACGCACACGATCAGGGAGTCTTCGGCTGAGGGGTTCGAACTAACAAGCCAAGGGATGTGAATCCAACACCCTACCAACAAGGCTATCCTAGCCCTAATTCTGCGATAAAAATAAGTCAATTTCTACCAATATATAATTTTTCAATGCAAAAAAACACATGTTTATACATAATATTTTAAACGGTATAAATATTTATACAACAAAGCGTTCTGATAAAGTTTCTAAACACATATTGATCTTTACCACAAATACTGATTAAAAATAATATAAAAAGGAAATTTTTAATTACTCATTGTTATCCATTGGAACAGCCATGAGTAAATAAAAGTAAATAAATCATTATCTACACTCTATTGGTGAACAATAATTTTGAACGAGCTTTTAATCGCGTGATATTATATGATTTATTTAGCGATAATTGTTGAAATGTTATTGATATAAAAGACCATTAAAACTGAAAAGAAATTTGGATGCCTTTATCATACCGATCATAAGTAAGATTTGATAAAGAATTTGAATTTCAGAAAAAAGGTCACATTCAAAATTCATAATTTAAATTGTGCCTTTAGAAATCATTGCATTTAAAAGCATTCGAAAGTAAAAAACCGATAGATGATCAACTCTTTGACAGATTTAACTAAAAATTTGAGAAGTAACGACATTTTAGATTTTTTGTTTTGTAGTAATCGAGTTTACTTACACTCAAAAATCTGATGGTTTTTCTCCACGGGGAATTTCTGATGAAAACTTGGTAAAAAAATCGATAGATTTTGTTTAAAATTCATATACCAAGTTTGTTTTCTGTCTCAAAAAAACGTTTTGAAGCTATAGTGTTTACAGATAAAAAGAAATAATTACTAAAATGTTTTTGTAACTCAAGAAAATCTTAATCTTGGATAAATACTAAAATATAGTTACAATACTTTTTGTAAACTTCGTATGAGAAAGTAAACATGTACTAGGTTTTGTGATACTTTGCATTAAATGAGCCAATTGTATATTTTTTATAATTGCCATTAGTTAAACATTTTTTGAAAAAATATATAAATGAATATGAAACGATCTTTTATATAATAAATATAAAATATATCTTCTGAATGATCGATAATAAAGACTAATCGAAAAAACAGTTAAATGCTAAAATAATGAAACTATATATATATATATAATATAATATAATATAATTTTTTATTCTTACATTTCATAGCTTCAAATATTTATAATTTATTAGAAGTACCGATAATATGAAAATAATTTTCTAGAACCACCAGAGCGCACATCCTACAATATAAAATATATCTTTTAACCTACTTCACAAACCGTTTCTTAATGCTACCTAATACAATATTTATACTGATCAATATTTTTTATTAAGTAAATTAATATCAAATCATTGAAAATATTTGGATTCCTCTTGAAATAGATTAATTTAAATCCATGAAAAAAGATATTCTTTAAGTTATTACCTGAAAAAAAATTTAAAAAAAGAGCAAAATTAGAATGTCTGATGCAGACGATTTTTTTAAAATTTTTTAAGATCTAATTTAAAAATTGACTATATTAAAATTTTTTTCAATTATATTCAAGTTAAAAGAATAATCATGAAACGTTAAGATATTGTAACAAAATTACAATTATTTGCTCTATTAGATGCTTATTCCCACCTGCATCTATTTTTTTCCTAAAATCTTCAAAAATGTCAATACGTGCAAATGTAATTGAATTATCTCTAGAAACAAAACAAAATAGTGAATTAAAAATATCAAATTAATTTTTTAATTCCAAGTTCTGACTACAATTTTAGCTCTATGTGAAATTTTGGTTTAAATTAGTTGCTAAAAACATATCTAAAATCCAAATTCGGTTTTCTAATATTATAAACATCATCCAGAAATTTATAACCAAAACTCTCACGGAGAATCACATGACAGATTCAGTGAAAAGGTTAAATTTCCACCTAAAGTTAATTTTCGTATCTATTGTTCATCAATGCCAGGCAAATAGTTCTTCACCAAGGTTTATAATTTACTGTTAAATAATAAGGGATAACACTTTTCTTTGATAATATGCATGAATTTGGGCAAGAGGGATTCCTTCTGATACTTTGATATTAATAAGCTAATTCTGAAATTTATAGAACATAAAAATATTGCGATTTTATTCAATAGTTAATGAGATTTTCCCTTACCTAAACTTTCTTTTATGATATGTAATTCAAATATAAGTGAATAGAAAATAACTCAGAAATTCAATACATTTACTAAGAGTTTTATAAGAAAATGAATCTTTTAAATCAATTCCTACTATTAGTTCACGCACTCCCTGTATATGATTATATATCTTAAATCATAAAATACTTTTTATTCATCCTTTCGCGTTCAAATACATTGTTTTTAAATTGACAGTAAATGACTTGATGTTAATACAGTTTTTTGCCCATTATTAACACATTAATGAAATTTAATTAATTTTTACTACTTGAAATAGAGTTTTGGCAATATTTAATGCAAATTGAAATCTACAGGCATTAGCTCGATGGGTAAAATGCGAGGATTTCAGTTTTTTTCACGCGAAGATGAATAATGGGAGCTCAATTCTTGCAGAAATCAATCATTTTTGACAAATTATTTATATTAATTGTAATAATTTAATACAAAGTAAATAAAATAAAATAATTCTTTGTTGTTGGCGTAAGTAGGAATTGAATTTAAATTTTTTTTTGTATTACTTGTTTATAAAAAAAAAGATAGTATCAATTCCAAGTAGGATAATCGCATTAAAAATTGCCGTCGCGTTGCATTTTGCTTATTCATTGCTTTCTTCCCCCAAGATGATACAATAGAAGAAACTCGATTCTTTCAGATCAGAGTTAAATATTTGTTTCTTCGAACGTGACTCGGAAATGAAAATATCTTCTATTTTTCTATGCTGGGTTATTTACATACGAATCTTTCTTTTTCTCGGAATGACAAAGGATAAAAAATGAGACAAATTAGAAAGGAGACGATTTTGGATTGGCATCCAATCTTTTCTCGTTTCTTAAAGAAAGGACAAGTCGTGTGAAATAAATTGCGAAAACATTTATATGAGTATATTTGTATGTTATTATGTATCCCTTCATGTTTTAGAAAGCTGTCAAAAAACAAATATTCTTTGGTCTGATTTTTTTCAAGCAAATAAAACATACAGAATAATACTTATCAGTAAACTGATATTATTATTCATTTATCTGCTATATGAATCAAACTACGCAGTTTTACGTAAATAAAGATGTTTTTTCTTACTTCTTTAAAACTGATTGATTTATAGTAACTATCTAATTTATTCTTTTTATTATTTATTTCGTTTTACAAATCCGCTGACAGAACTTTTAGCAATTTAGCCCATTCGCTGCCAACCACGAATATACTCGGGGCTGGTAGGGTGTCACCCTTTGCCAGCACGAATATACTCGTGATACTTTCAATATATTATAGCGTACAACTTGTCAAACTTGAAAACTTTTTATGATCAGAAACATAAATATACAAAAGTAAAAACTTGAAAAAAATCTACAACTATATAGGTTTTACAAAAATTCTTCTTTATTTAACCCA
Source organism: Argiope argentata (assembly GCA_026289955.1). Classification (NCBI taxonomy): domain Eukaryota; kingdom Metazoa; phylum Arthropoda; class Arachnida; order Araneae; family Araneidae; genus Argiope; species Argiope argentata. The sequence continues at coordinate 370,698 of JAOUZG010051355.1, forward strand.
TTTGCTACCAAGCCTAAATTGTATGGGGTTATTCCCCTTGCCAACCACGAGTATACTCGTGTTTGATTTTTTATACATGTAGATGATTATTTATGACTAAATATTTGTATTTATTTTGAAATAATAAAACTTAGATAAACAATAACACTCAAAACAGAAATGGCAATAACCTCATACAATTTAGGCTTGGCAACGAATGGGTTAAGCCGGAGAAATGTATCTTGTTTTTACATGCGTCACATTCTCTCGCTCAACCCCTTTTTACAGATGGGGGGGTGGGGGCATATTTACACATCTCACTTAGAGAACAAAGAAAAGCAATCATGACCGAAATGGGACTCGAACGCGGGTTACTAGGGTCACGGTAAGACACGTTACCCTATGCAAGAACGCCGAAACTGTCCAATTTAAATCTTGAAATCTCTGAATCTAATTACTTCAAATATAATGGTTTTATCCAATAAAGAAATAGTTAATAAATAAGAAGAATAATAAAGAATTTAAATAATGAAATATATTGAAGAAATTACAATTTTTTTTCGTATTTAGACAATAGTAAATGTAGGCATGTTTATTAAACTGTTTTCCGGCTATGAAACTATATGATGGCAGTAAATCACAAGCTTTGTAATAGTTAAAAGTAATGAAAATTTTTATTCAACTATTCTTTGAATCTTCCTCACATTTTGAAACTTTTCTTACTAGATAAACCTAAAAACTTATGACACCAGATTTAACCGATCCAGTCCTTAGTCAAGTAATGTTTGGTTTAATAAGAACAAAATAGCATGAAGATATCCTTTAATTCATGCGACTACTACATTGCTTACAAATGAGTGTAATACAGAAATTGGAAGAAATTGAAATTAAAAAAAAGAGTTAAATAAAATTGAAATCTGTTACCTCAAATTTCAAATGTAGGCATATCATACGAAAAGAATATTATTTTCATTGTCCTTAAGGGTACAATGGACGATGAAAATGTAAAAAATCGATGAAATTTGTGATATTTTTATTTTGATCTTTTATATATATATAAACTGTAAGCTATCGCTTGGAACAAAAATTATTTTGATATCTTAATTCGTTTGCTCAATATCAGCGTTTCATTAGGATGCCACGCCCACTTGTTTTCATTTGGACAGATGCTGTAAAAACAGTTTTGATTTCCTCCAAACACTGCTAGTGGATTTTATTTATGAATCTGATTTTATGCTGTTGTTTTTGCTTTGGCAGATGTTAAAAACTTCTACTTTTTCTTGCTTTTGTTGTTTGTTTTGGTTTGTTTTTTTGTTCGTCGTACATTTCATATTCGAATTGCTCGTTTTAATTTCTTTGAAGTTAGATACAAAAGCTGTTCTATTCAGGGTCAAAATTGATATTTACTCTATTTTTAATTATCTTTTTTAATTTTTCTTTTTCTAAATTTTGTTTTAAAAAGAATTTAATCAGTTTTCTCTTCCGAAAGCCTAATAAGTCGTCCAAATAAAAGCATACAAAGTCTGAAAATGCTAAGATATGATGGAGAAAGAAATCCTTTGATTCATAACCAAGCAATTCTAATGACATTTTGGAAGCTTCTACCAAATGCAATAAACCTGAAATAGTGAATTCATCATCTTAAAATTGTGTATAATAGTTACATTGTTCTGTGCAAACACTTTAGTATTCTTTTTTGAAGAATATTCTTTGTCATGAATGTCAGGAAAAACTTCTTCAAATCCTTCAAGCAAGTTTTTTTTTTTTGGTTTTTCATCAAAATTGTGTCTATCCTGAGCTAAATATGGTAATAAATTTGGTTCTGCATTTAGGGAGCAACTTAAAGGGAACTTACAGAAAAAAGTCTTTGAAGTGAACAACAAAGTTGTAGAGGCATTCTTGTCTTGAGAAGAAAATATATCAAAATTTGATTGCTGCATTATTATAACTCAGAAAAAAAATAGTTCATCATATAAAATAAATTGTATCTTATCAGTATGTATCATATTGTTATCATATAATAACAATGAGTTGAAATAAAATTCAAATAATCAGCACATGTCAAATTAGAAGAAAAACATGAGGACATAATTTATGCAGCAGGTGTATTTTGATTTGCTTCAAATTTTGTATTATATTTGTTTACGGCTGCATATATAGTTTAAAAATGTTATATGAATATAAATTAATCTTTGTGGCTAATGAAATATTGTTAAGCAAGTCTAATTTTTATTTGAATTTTTTTAATGAAAAAAAAGCACTTGGTTTTGCTTCACTAGAAGTATTTCCTTTATATGCTTTGTGAATTCTTACAAATATATTATAAATCTATGGATGTATATATTACATAAAACAAACAATGTTTTAAAATAAACACAATTATTTAACAAATTTAAGTTGTTTTAATTATTTTTCTGATCTGTAGGAATCATTTAAATGCATTTTTAGCTTTTTCTCAAAATGAAATTTTATGATGCTGTCCAAATTTTCAAATACTCCATGTGCATCATATTTTTAGTTACAACTCTGAAACTTTTATCTTATGCTGTATGAACATATGATAATATAATTTTGTATTTATAGATAAATTATGTGGTTTATATTTTTTTATTGAAGACTTCAAGTAATATTATTGCATTGATTTTTTAAAAATTTTCAAAGTCAATAATGCCAAGTTTTAAAATAAAAATTATATTTTGAATTAATTTAAGCATGCAAAATATTTTGTAGAGTTAAAAAAATGTATCTGAAAACATTGAAATAGTTAAATTTTGTTCTATTTTTATGCGCATGGAACAATTTGAAATTCTACAATATTTTCATTTTTTTTTCTTTTTTTTCCAAAAAAATTAAAAAGTTATCAATACATTTTGATGAAATTTTTATTGATGCATTAGATTGATAAAATGCATTTACCTTGAAAATTTCAAAACAATACCTCAAAAATTGAGAAAATTTGGTTTCAATGTCCATTGTACCCTTAACCAATTTTAAACCAGTTTGAATTAATTATTTGACTATCAGATTATGCATGGGTCGTCATATCGAGAATAGGGTACATTGTGGACATTCTTGCCAATGTGTAACTTTTCATTGGTAATAAGTCGCCAAATGCGACAACCATCTTTGCCCTTTTCTAATAACCCTAAAATCAGAAAAAGGATGCCTCAAAAGCGATAAATCGTCTATTTTCTGCACTTTCTTTATGTGGCTTGATAAAGCTCAATAACATCATGATGAAAAGAGTTTTACAACAAAATTATAGCAACCTTCCCATTTAAAACTCTATGGGCTGAATTTTTGTTTTAACTCCCAAAAAATTGTGGGAATAAAAAATCAGAAATTATGAACCTATATATGCAAATGAAAACAATTTTTTTGTGGTTAAGCAATTTTATAGCTTTATAATCATTGTGACTTTCAAGCCACACCGGCCTATAAAATTTGCACTCTATGAGCTCATATGTGAAAGTTTATGAAACAATTTGCATTTGGTGTGAGGCATAAATGTACGTGCATCCATCAACATAGTTTGGTAATCACCGACAAAAGCACAAAGGATTTCAATTGGATCAAAGGGTTTCGCGGAGTTTTACAGCCAACGGTTTGCGCAGCAATCGTTTTGCTATTTCGGGTGGATGAGCCTGGCAAAGGTCACGAATACTAGTATTGGTTGTGTTTGCAACGTTCATAGAGTTAAGATTTATGTGCCATCTCATGAAAAAAAGACATAATTATTTTGTAAAATGTCGATGAATTCAAATGTGACCTGAAAGTTACACTGGCCCTTAGAGGATTAACTTATAATTTAGAATTACAAATTAAATTTCTATTTTAAATCATTTTTTAACGATAATTCGTTAAATGAGGCACCTTTCTGCTTAATTTTCTATAAACACCTAAAAATTTAAGCCTCAAAAGAGGCAAATTTCCAATTTGTTGCCTACGCATTTTGATGCTTCAAAAACTTCAAGCTAAAACATCATCGTGTTCTCACATGATAAATCAATTTGGTGATATATCAGCAAATGTATAAAAAAATCAAAATGAAATCTTCTATGCATATTTCAATGTATCATGTCAGAAATATAATACCTTGAACAGCCAAGTACCACGTGCTCGTGCAAGTTAAATTATATTTTTATTCGTTTTAATGGTTTCATTGAAGGAGCCACTTTAGTATTGCAAAAGATCCAAAAAACTTTGTCTCGCATTAATTGTTAAAAAAATATCCCATTTCCTATTTATTTCATTTCATCTGATCACGCGTTCAAAAATGACATTTTTCTAGGTTTTATTGGCTGTAGTCACTAACTTATTTTTTAAAAATCAGAGCTTTTGCAAATTCAATGGCAAGGATTTATTAAAAGCTGATTTTTTGAGATGCGCTTGCAGATAATAAAATTTTAATTTTCCGCATACGGAGTTTTGTTGACGCTCATTACCAAAATAACATGTTCTAACAGGGTTAAAAACACCTTTTACGAAAAAAAAGATGGAAGTGAACCTGATTAATTTGTATAAAATTGAAATTTTTTAGTAGTACAGTTCACAATTTCAGCGAGTAATTGTTTCTTTAGCTTGTGGAAATCTGCATTAAATAAAATAAGAAACATAGTGGCTTGTCTTTGTTCTGGAAAAATACTAATGGGCGACAAATAATCTTTTTGTTCAAGAACAACATTTCTGTTACTCCTGTTGTTGTCGTCATATTATCAGAAACAATGCTTTATATCGACAAACATGTGTTTCTTCATCCCATATTTTTAAGATTTTGTTAAGAACATTAAACGTCATAAATTACTTTTTTGCCTTATTTAAACTTAAAGAAAAATCTACCTTCATTTTTCAATTTATTTTAACTAAACAACATTAAACATTGAAATTTTGTAATTCAATATTTTTTTGAAAGTTAAGAAAAAAAAGACATTTATTTACGACGAGATTGCCGGAAATTGTTTGTTTTATTTTACAGGGATCTTAACTAATTATTCGAAATATTCGCCCCGATATTAAAATGAAACTTTCTAAGTTAATGTTTGAAAATAAATACAGCAATCTTTTGAAACAGATAGCATTTTCACCAAGATATTTAAATTTAAAAAATATTTATTATAAAATCCGTATTTTTTATTATTTAGGATCTGTTTTTTCATGCAAATTCAAATGTAATCATTTTCATGCAAATTTTCAAATAAATAAAGTAAAAATAAATACAATTCAAAACAGTAATAATTTAAAAATATCATTTACAGATTTATCATAAATTACAAATCAATAAATGGCTAACAAAAATATAGAAAATGATTTCGTCCTTTTAAATAGAATGTAAGCTAATGCATTTTACTAAAGTACATAATAATAAGCTATGCTGTGTTCTTCTCGGCTGTAAATATTTGTTATATGTGTACTGTGTTTTTTGTGTTTAATAAATGCCGACGTCATTTTCTATTGAGACCTGTTGATTGTCTTTACAACATACACTACAGGCGTACCCGGTGATCCGCTACAATATTAACCCCTTCGTCTGCCATGACTTGTCTGACACGCACATCGAATTTTTGAAATTTTGATTCTATGTCTGCAACTAAGCCACAGAATTTAAGTATTTAAATACGCAAAAAACCATTCAATACCCTTTAAAAATCTAAATGATCCATCAATTGTTAAAAAAATCAAATTAACAATAAATGACCATGAAATGCCATCCAACTAGAAATTTAAATACATTTCGTATATTAAGGGATTAAGCGATTTTTCTGTTATTTAAAAAAAAGTATCTTGCAAAAATGTATTTTTTATCTTGCTTTATTTAGCGTGCTTTCATGCCAATTATGGAATGGTTTTTAATGTAAAAAATATGAAAGGACAATCAGAATTCTTTCTGATCTTTTATATAATCGGTTTAATACTTAATAGTTATGACATGAAAGTTGTCCCAAAAACTCTAATTTAAAATATGCGCATAAAAACATAATATAGATGAATCAAAAACAGAAGTGAAAATGAGAAATATAAAAATACGATAATGAAAATAGGAAAGAACCTAAAGAAATAAACGAAATCATGCCTGATGACTTTCTTAGGGATCACCATCAGGCAGGGATTCCAATAAAAGGTGGAATTTTTAATAATATATATATGCATTATGTAGATATATTTAATGTGTATATAAGGTATTATATTATATGTATATAAAATATGTTCATAAAGTACATAAATATGTACCTTAAAATTATTTACATCTATTTTGTATTCTAAAGTTACGCAAATTTTTAGAAACAGAAAATCTCTCAATATTAATAAAAATGTTTAGAGACCTTCTGTTAATTAAAATGTGTACAACACTAGCTTATAAAATATAAATGGTATATTCTTATTTTTATTCGCTTTTTTATGTCTGCTTTTATGTCAAATTTGCAATGTTTTTAATGCAAAAAAATAAATGTTCATATTGAGTATCACAATCTTCTTTTCACGTAGAATATTGAATTTTTAGAATATTTTGTTGGCGAAATATAACTTTGGGTTAGAGTCTCACTTCAACATTTCCAGTTAAAATTCCATCCATGTTTCAAAGCCCCAAATATTTCCTTTCATGATATTTATCATAGTTGACAACGACTTTAAAAACGATGGCTTTCGTAGAATTGTTTTTTTTTTTCTTTTTTTATTTCAAAAGAAGTACTTTTCGTATCATATAGCAAAAACTTTAAAAGAAAAGTTTTGTTTGCAGTACTTTAGCCGATAAGAATCTTATCCTCATATCTGTGTGTCCATCCAGAGAGGAAAGTAAGACGCAGAGTCTTTCGAGATGAAAAATACAATGCAGCGAGCGAACATCATGATCTGTGACAACTCGAGATTGAAAAAAAAAAAGATATCAACAAGAAAAGAGGTATAATCTCCGGAATGTGGACCAATATTGCCCTAAGAGCCGGGTAGATGTTGAAATAAAACTGTTTGGTTTCGGCAGTTGTTTTTGATAATGTCTAAAGTATGGTTTTAAAGAAGTTCGCCTCGTGGTTTTTGGAACAGTCGATGAGTTTCAGTTTCAAAACAAATCGGACAGATTTGTCATCTCTTGGAGATTACTTTAAAATCCAATTTCATTTTTGCCCTTTTGAATTTTTGACTACGTTAAATTTATGTATATGTTTTGGAGCATAGTTTGTCTCCTTAAAAATAACAATAAACTAATAAGTTATATTTTATTAATGCTAAAGAAAATACGTAAAAACTACATAACTTTTAATTAAATATTTTTACGTGCTCATATATATAGTATAAATAAAGTTTAGTAATCGTCAAGATATTCGAATTTGAGATTTTGACAAATCTCCACGTCTTAAATCACCCTGAGTTCGAAAAAAACATTTTTTGGGAAATCTCCGTCTGTCATTCTATGACAAAGAAAACAAAACAAAAACAAAAAAAAACGATTTGAGCTAAACGGTTGAAATTCACCCTTTTGATTATTCCATGTTGAATTCATGTATTTCATGCTTTAGAACGTAAAGGTCTATTCAAAAACAGAAATACAATAATAAATGATACTTTAGTATTATTATTATTGTTAAAGAATATAAGTAGAAGCTATATATTTTTTAATTAAATATATTTCTTTTTCATATACATAGTACAGAGGATATATAGCAATCGTCAAAATATTCAAACTACAAATTTCAACGAAGCTATATTCTCTAGAATTTCCAGAATGAAAATGTTCTTTCCTATTCGAAAAGCATATTTTTGAAATTCTCCGTCTGCCTTTAACAAAGATAAATCTAAAACGATACAAGCTAGACTTTTGAAATTCAATATACAATCTCTGTACCTAATTTCCAGATTTCTGTCAAATTTTCAATAAAATGTGTTTAGAGGAAGCCCTTTTTCTAAATATAAAACAATACGATAATTACAAAACTAAGGGAGAGAGATAAAATTAGGCATACAAATTTAGCATCTATACAGTGGTCACATCAAATTTTGAACCAAATTCTATTAAAAGCACCAAATCATACTAAATATCTTTAAAATAGGAAATTCTGTTTAAGATTTTGACTACAAGTGCAGTTTCATGTCATTTTTTTTCAGTTGGATGAGGAAAACTCTGAAACTTAAGTACGATTTTTTTGGATACTATTAACGCATTCGAGAGATTAATCGCCAAATAACTCGCCACAAATGGCACGATAATTTCCGTAGAAATGCTAAATTCAAGCCAAAAATTAGTGTTTCTTAAATTTTGTACGCCAATAAATGATATACGAGAAAGAGTTTGGAAGATAACTTGGTTTAATTAAACGTTATTCATATTACTTAATAATTAATTTTAATTAACTTTTTATTATTACATTACGACCTTCACTTCACTTGCATCTTTTTGCGGTAAGTTATATTTTTTGTAATTTTACACCTTTTAATCTCGTTTTGTAATGATAAAAATGACTACTTTATGCAGGTGCATTATCGACACGTTTTTTCTAAGGAGCTATTTGGTATTTAAGGTAAAATAGATCAACTTTCTTTTATTATTGTTATAACTATCTCAATTCAGATACCAATATCTTAATCTGAATATCAGAGGCACTAATTTTTATTTAAATTTATGCTACATTTCATTAATTAAAGACAAAGGTCAGTTTCCTAACAATAAGGCAAAATATTTTAGTAAAATCTTTAATTTTTTACGATGTTTAATTTTAAGGATGATTTTTTAGACTAACTGCCTTTGCGATCAATTGGTTTGTCAGGAAAATAAGTTATATTTAATTCAGTTCAATTGCTTACTTATATTTTCATATTAATGATTTCTTCAAATTGCTCATTTTAAAACAGTGTTGCTTTAATAGACTTCCAAATGTTCTATTCATTGTGTACATGTATAGGAAATTTCTTAATAGGAATAATTTCCCACTACATCATAAGGTTATTAAAAACGCAATTGCACGGTTCAACTCTCTTCTAATACTTGTGGCACTGATGATTCATTTTCTATCATTTTTATTAACAGCTCAAACTTTAAACAAAATCATTCTTGCTTAGTATTGAACTATGTTACAAATTCAAACATTTAAATATTTATTGAAAAAGCAAAAAAAAACTTGGAATTTTTGGTGACAAATTCCGCACTATTAGAGAAAATTAAGAATTATTTTTTAAATACCAAAATTAAGCTAACGTATCTATTACTAAATTTAGATAAATTTTATAATTAAAAAAATAATAAGCAATAATATTCTTAGAAGTTATCACGGAGAAATTTCGAAATTCAAACTAATTTTTAATTAATAAAATTCTTATAAAAGTTCTAGAAAATCCCACCAAGGTGGATATTCCCGATCTCTAGGTTATACATTCAAATGTAGTAACGATAAATCCGTCGCGCAGAATATTACATAGGCATTAAAATACACACATACGTTCATTTCTTATCATCAAATATTTAAAGCAAAATGTTTTAATAGAATATTAACTTTTATAAGCCTTAACAGTTATCAAATTCTCTTGATATAAAATTTATTTAACGCATCCTATTTCTTTATCAATAATTTTTTTTCGTTTTTCTGAGGAATAAATATTTACTTTGATGCACAATTCTGTCTGACACAGGAAGAATACTGGTACATAGAAACAGCTGAAAATACACTTCCGTTTTCACTTCGTAAAATTCCAAAAAGAATGGTTGCTCAAGCCTCATGTAAGCAAACAAATATTAAGCATAGTATATAAAACTAATGAGGAAAACACAAGAATTTCATTAATTAAGAACGGTTATGCAACGTGACAAGAATTTTCTGCTCATATTCCTAAACACGAGGCCTTATCTTTGTGGGGAAATCTATAAATAAACAAGCCAAACACATTTTCACACCGGTGCAAACTGGAGCTTTTGGCGCTCACGTAATTGTTGATAAGATGGGCGCCGCCGTACAGTGGCCATCTGGTTTTTGCCATCGTATTTTGATTTGTTGAGGCTTTTAATTATATACAAACTTACAGCTGTTTGTCGGTGTACGCTTTGTTTCCTATAACACAATATTCGAATTTATTAAAATGGTTATAAATCTGTTTTCTTGGGGAAATTTTTAAACTAATTTGACGACAGAAACCTTCCAAACACTGTCTAGGGCTCGTCTGTAGACATACGGTTGTATCTCTTAATAGAAACATCTGCCGAAGGTGATGCACTTTTAAGTAATAATTGGATGTAATTATACAATCCTGAATGTTTTAAAGCGTATCCATTTTGAGGTATACCTATTTTCGCGACTAATTACGAAAACAATTACTATGTTGCAGTTTTCGATAATTGGTTATCGTATTACAAGCAGGTTATGTAACGGTTGGAGCTGCTTATTTTTTTCTAAAATAAACTGCATGTATTTAAGAAAAAATTTTCTCATTTGTTTTAAAACTTCCCAAATGATGGTTTATTTCAGTTTGCGTTACAACTTACGTTTCAGTTTTGTAAATTTAATATCACTAAATTGGTCGGACATGGCTGATTAGTTGGGTCCCTGTAGTGGATTTTTCATTTTTTGTCCTAATATCTTTAATCTAAAAATAAAACTGCGTTGAAAGAGTGGAATATAACAGAATTAAATATTCTATATCATTAATTTTCGTATCTATGAGTAAATAAATTGAGTTAAATAAAACAATTTTCAGCAATCTTAATTTATGAAGAAATTACTTTTCCTACTTTTTTAATTTGTAAATCGGGTAACTTTGATTTACGTTGATTACTTAGAATTATAATAAAATGATTCTTTATATATTTTTGCTTTCTGTTTAGTTCAATCGAAAACAAAAATGATGTAACACAATTATTTTGTGATTTTTTTTCTTGAATTTTCCTTTTTTTTAAATTATATTTCATCGCTTCATATGCGTTTCAGTCTAAAATTAATTTTTGATTTTTTTTTAAATCTGTTTTTCTTAGATCGTAACTACCAGTTTTCATGATTGACGTTTAGAAAGTCTCTAAATTTCGGCTTAAATGCATAGACTAAAAATGATTTTTAAAGTAATATTTGCAATTTCCTTCATAATTAGATTGATTATTAAAATCAAAAAAATTTTTGAAAGTAATATAAACTAATAATAATGTTCCCACATGATAGCTTGAAATTTGCGATAGTAGATTCCATTTTTCTTTTGCTGTCTTATTTGCTCGGGGTTGTTTTTGATTAGCCTAGATAATTTTTTTTTAATTTAAATTTATCTTTAACAGCTTTATTTAATTTTTTTTATTTCCTTAAAGTAGTCTTCCTTGGTAAATGAATTCGGGGGGAAAGTATTACAACATTCCTTAATTTTTTAGTAATGACGTTTAGAACAATGCTTTAAAAATAAAAAAAGAAAATATTATAAAGTGTTTCTTTTTTAATGCATTAATAAAGTGTATGTTTATGCAAGTTAAAATTTTTACTATAAAAAACATATAATAAAGAATTCTTCCTCTAAACTTTTACATTGAATAGAATAAGAGCAATGGCCGCTCAACATCGTAACTCTTTTGATGCCATAAATATCCATCATGTTAGAGCAAGTATTATCATTAGTTTAAATGATAAAGTGACCAGCTATCATACATCAACCGGGAGAGCCCCGGATTTTGGAACTTTGTTCCGGATCGATTTTTCGCGATTCATTCAAATATAGAAAGTTCTACTTTCGGAATGAAGTTTAGAAAACCAGTTCACATAAATAAATGGTACTCCTAAATTAGATAACAGCTAGTTAAGAAAGTAATTTTTTTTATTTAATCCATTCGATGCCAAATCTAAATTGTATGAGGTTGTTCCCACTGCCATTTCTGTTTTTAGTATTATTGTTTATCTGTTTTATTATTTCAAAATAAATACATATTTTGTCATTAATAATCATTTACAAGTATAAAAATCAAACACGAGCATACTCGTGGTTGGAAATGGGAATAACCTCTTTCAATTTAGGTTTGGCAGCAAATGGGTTAAATAAAGTAGAATTTTTGTAAAAACAATTTATTTGTGGCTTTTTTTGAAGTTTTTACACTTGTATATTTATGTTAATGGCCATAAAAATTTGCAAATTTGACAAGTTGTACGTTATAATATATTGAAAGTACTACGAGTTTATTCGTGCTGGCAATGGGTAACATCCTGCCAACCACGAGTATATTCGTGGTTGACAGCGAATGGGTGTTAAGCTCACAATTTTTAATTACCCGTATAGGAAGAAAATAATTCAATGGTTGTAACTTTTGACGAATCAGACATTTACGATTTTCTTGAATTCAAAATTCTTTTTTTTTTTTTTGAATATTGAAGAAAAAAAATGGGAAATTGCAAATTGCTTGTCGTTTGTAAAAATAACTAAAATATTTTCAGCTAGATGGATGAAAGTTAGTTTGATTCTTTACAACAAATGAATGATAAGATTTCTGTCAAAGACAACCTTTTTAGTCATCCTAGATAAAAATAGGGTTTATGCAAAAGCGGCTTTTTGAGAAACCGGTTTTCGAATTCAATGTTTCAACAACCAATAACAAAACACAGTTTAGGCGGTTCTGGAATTTTTGTCAAAAAAAATGTAGAATAGTGAAAATATTTTATTTCATTTACGTGAAATACCAAAAACAAATTCAATATCAAAGTCAAAATATTAAAAAAAAATTAAGGATGACTTATACATATTGCTTACACATAATAACGAAAAGTCAAATAAAAATTTCAGATTTTTTTTCCCCTAATTTTTTGTCTGCTAGAAAAATAGAATTAAAAAAGCATAACATATTCATTGAACGGTGGTAAAGTCTTGTTCTTATTTTAGACACAATTTTACCTGAAATTGAAAATACTCCTTCGCTAGCTACTAAGCTGAATTAATGAAATTCGCCTGTTAAAAGGGTTGTGACGTGTGAGTAGATAAGCCGAATTCTTGGCTTTAATTGACGCTGCGCATAAACAAAAGACGCTCATTCGACTTAAATCACTGACATATAACTATCAGAGGGCTTTAAAAGTGATATAAATCACAACAACGACACACACACAAACGACAAAACGTGAATGCAAATCACACAACAAGAAATAATAATGTAATAATTTAGTCATTATCTGTCTTAATTCATTAACCTATTCAAATTGATTTGAAACAAACTTCTCTATTCTTCTCACTCTCTCGCGCTATATATATATATATATATATATATATATATATCTATATATATATATATATATATATATAATATTGAAATGAAAGTTCTAAAAAAATCATAATTGTGTGTATATATTTATAGCTTACATTTTCAAATTTTCCAGCTTTTAAGCCAAATTTTGCAGCTCGACCGATTTTATCGATGAAATATCAACTATGGTGCCATAGTTCTATGTCAACCTTTTACAAAAGCATCTGCTGTCAACGAAGCATACGTAATAATAATGCAATACTTGTAAAAGCAGGTGATAAAATGTTTGCGATTAAAAGATGTTGATGAATATTACCATTATTTATGCTTTATTTATTTCCCGCGCTATTTCGAGGTCAATTTATCGTTGCCTTTAATTATTTAAACCCCTAAACAAAACAATATCATGTTATCATATGATAACAAAAATAGAATGAAAAATATCTTTAGCACAATAAAAACGGGACGAGTGAACATGATAATGTATAGTATGAGTAAAAATTTAAAGAAATTCAAAAATTAGTTATTTGAGGAAACTTAAATATATATATATTATTAACCCTTCGCACTCCAAAAAAAAATTCGATATAAAATTATTCACGAGATACAAAGATCTGTTTATTGCTTTGAAAAGTAAATACACATAATTCTTTTAAGTTCAATTTCTTTGAAAAATTAATCTGCATCACTTAATTTTATTCAGCATTTTTAGCAATTAAAATTGAAAAATTAATAAATAAAACGTCAAAATGATGCTCCGTCTTTAATGGAGCATCAGAGACCCCTCCGGATTGCAAAGGATTTTTAGAATGCGAGGTCTTTTAAAAATTGCCCTATTAATTTAATAAAGTTAATCTAATTGGAACAATTCTTCATTATCAATTAGAATCTAATTGGTTCTCTTTTGGAAGATGAATTATTAGACTCTTTTGTTCCAAAGACTTTCTAGCGGAAGATGAAGTTTTTCAAAAGTGCCACGAAAGTGCAAAAGTAGAATAGGATGTCACAAAACACTAAAATTTCAGAACGAAGGGGCCTAGATAGGTAAAATTCAATACTCAGATTTAGCGTATATAATGTAGACCTATGTCAAAATTTGAACCAAATCGAAGAATTGATTGACTGTCTCTTTTTTTGCAACATAAACGCGATGAATCAAAAAGGTGATGACTAATTATATCAAATTTAGTTTGGAATTTTGTGACTACAAATGCGTTTATGTATCAAAATTTTGTTTGAATCGGTTGATAAAAACACGTTCGAAACAAAAATTTGATTTTCGAATTCTATTAATAGTCACAGATTAATCGCCCAATATCTCGCCAAGGATGAGACGACAGACTCATTAAAAATGTTACATTCACCCTAAAAGTTAATATACTCTAACTATTGTAAGTCAATACAAGAAAGGGGTTTTCTGGCATGACTAGATTATAAGAGAAAATTTGGGGAAGACCATTTTCAACAGGGTCTAAAAAAAGAATTATACAATCTAATTTGATGGCGAAAAATTATTGAATGTTCGAAATGGAATTCTATGTGAACGATGTTAAACGGCTTTATCATTATCAAACAGGCAATGACAAATCAATTTCATGATATAATTGAATATGTTGAACTAAATTTAGACCGTTTTCGTCACTCGTTAGTTAATGGGATTATTATTGGGTGTATCTGGAGTGACTGCAGTCAACTACCCGAAAAGAGTACGGAGCGTTGTTTAATTGGTTTTGAAGATAAGAGTTAATAAGGACTTAAGAGTACAAAGTATTTCCAATGCGTTCCAACTTCATTCTAATATACAGCTTACATTATTTTAATGCAAGATTATTTATTGCCATTATTTCAATACAAGATTGATAGTAAAATATATTTCTCTTTTTTTCTTGTGTTTCCTAGGCAATATATATTATGAGGCTCCTCATTCAATGCTAAAATTAATTTCCCAGCTTGATACATTTTTAATTTAAGCAGTCAATGCATTTAAGACGTTTTAATTAATACCTTTGTGGAAACATTTTTATTGTTTAATATGCAAATCATACTGGAATTATTAAGTAATAACTTTAGAAAAAATAAAATATTAATTATTTTCTAATAATTAAAAGCATTGAATTATTTTGGTAAATTGTAAGGAAAGGCATAACCACTCTCCAACCCGACCGGCTCATAATCCGTAGGGTTTCAGATTCGAGACCCGCTTCCACCGACCCCCCCTACACCGTCGTGTAAGAGGGGGGGGGTCCCCCTTACCTTCTCCCCTTAATTAACCCCCTTACACGACTGTGTAAGGAGGTTAATTCTGTCAGTTCAAACGTCCTCCCGTTGGTTTGGTGTAGAGAGGTGGGTGCCTTATCCGGTTTCGTCCTCGTCATCTGACCATGGTTCAGAATTACGAAGTTCGTTCCAAAATAGCCCTAGTGTTACTTCACATCGGGACGTTAATATTACTAAACAAAACTCCTTCTCGGCTTGAAGGCATATGAATTTAAACTATAAAGCTGACCCTCGCAATAGCAACACTTCTTGTTTACAACCAACCACTCCACTATCACTGAACTTAGCAGTACCTACAGAATTTGTTGTGGTCGACTGCTATCTTTAACATTATACATCTTTACATTGGCCTATTTTTCAAGCTGACTTTCTCAATAGCGACACAGGAAGGAACAGTTCTAGTGTCCTAATAGCCATCACCGGCAACAGTACAACCCTTCTCGTAGGAAGTACGTTCCGTCATAGATGGGAGGAGTCTACCCCCACCTATTAGTATACCCACCAAGGGGGGCTAGATCCAACCACCATGCCGGAAGCATCGCATTCTCATTTCGAAGTCCGCCTCCAGAGGGAAATATATTATGAAGAAAAATATATTTCACACAAGTATAATATACAAAATGAATTTTTACTGGCCCTAATAAGTGGAACAGACTACAACCAGTTAATAATTTGAAGTGAAAAATGTAACAAGTTTTAATATTTATACACATTTCAGTGTATAAGATTTTTAGTAACAATTATAGATTAGTTATAATAACGATTGTCATTTTCTGTCGATGGATATAGTTAAACCATCTTATTTACAATGTCGCTTGAAAGGTCTTCATGTTGCAGGTGTAAAATAATAGAGATTCCAGATTGGAAGAGAAATTCACATGTCCTTCAAGATCTCCTGATCTTATACCATTTAGAATTTTTATAATGAGCTATATATGGAAAATTAGCGAATATAATTCCAAAATTGGAACCTTCAAAACAAAGCAATCAAATTTAAAAGGTTATTTCTGCTATAAATTTATGAAATGCTTCAGAAAACATAAATATCTTAAAATATCTCTTGCCGTTAATGTACTGCGTAAGAATATCTCTTGCCGATTAATGGTTAAATATCTCTTGCCGATTAATGTACTGCATAAGAATAATAAAATATTGTTTTACACATTAACCTATAGCATTATTCAGTACATTATTATAAATTTGGATAATTTCTTTCTTAAATACAAAAAAAAAAAACGTTGTATTTAAGAGTCGAACATAAAGCTCCTTATAAATGTAAAAAAATTATATTATCTACATTCTATCTCTTTGAATAATTCAACTATATTATTTGAATTCTATTTCTTTAAAGCATTTTAAAAACATTTTTGAGGTTAGAATAACTTTAATATTCCTGAAAATGGCACACAATAAAACATAAAATGAAAAAATGTTTTTAGTGTTTTTTTTACTCTAGAACTTTTGCTTAAATAGTAGGTATTTTTTATGAACGTTATATCATCAAATCTGAAACCTCTTTTTTTCATGTAATTCTTTCTTCTTAAAAATACTTTCATCTTTAAAATCAATTTTAACATAGTTTTAATTCAAGAGATAGAAAAAAAATTGTCCTCTAAAGATAACAGTTGATTTTCCAAATTCACCATTTAAAATGAAATATCTCACTAGAATATATCTTTGTTAAAAAAAATTCAGATTTCGAATGAAAAGTCTGTATTTTTCACGGCCTTATTTTCTCTTTTTTTCATGGCTACTAAAATAAAATATAGGATGAAAGAAAAAGAACATCTATCTTTTTTAGAAATTAAATCCATAATTTAAATCTTCCTTTTTATTCTTAATTCAGTGTAACTTTAAGCAAATCTTTTGAAAGAAAAGGAATCACAAATCCTATTAATTCTTTCTAATCGAAAACGATTTTCTTAAGACTCAAGATTCTAAAATTGATATGTTTTTTTTTAGTTCCAAAATGCTTTTCTAAATCATAGAAAAGATTCATTATAATCGTCTGATTTACTCTTTTGCTTATTTAAGCTGCTTAATAGAGATTTTTTTTAATAACTGATATTTTTTAAATACAATTTTTTTTAAAAAAATAAGCCTTTTTTGCGATTTGGAATAATAGATTTTTTAAATCTAAACTTCACATTGTCTTTTAATAAGTTCATTTTTTAAGATATTAAGATAATTTTTAAATATTTCTCATCGTTATTTTTATATAAATGAAATAATCTAAAGAATACATATAGGGCTGTTCACTTTAATTATGATTCAATATCTAATTTCTACACTATAAGAAATATTAATATGCTTTCTATAAGAAATGGATTCAAAATGGCGTAAAAAGTTTGATGTTGATTGAACCAATAACTTTAAGAAAGTCACGAAATCTGAATAGTAATGCATTTCCTTGGTCCATTTATTATATTTAATATTATATTGATGGCATATATTTTAAATAAAATATAAGCCATTTCTATGCGACTAATCCTATTTTACATATGAAGCTTTTAATGTTGCTATTTTAGATCACTATGTATCCATCATTACATAATTGTTTATCAACTTTTAATGGTGATTCTATTCAAGCTAACATAATTTAAAGGCGAACGGTGATTGCCTAAAACATTTATAAAATTTCATTTTTGTTGTCTGAGACTCTAAATGTATCAAAACTATTTCACTTAATTCGACTCATAGTAATAAAAAATATTTTATAGATCTTTAAAATTATTAATAAAAGATTTTTCGTTAATATATTGTTTGAGTAAAAATAATATATTACAATACAAAGGAATAAAACATGAATGTTTACATATTTTTTGGGAGAAGGTTTGACTTATGGCCATTTGTAAAGGAATTTGAGACGGCTTTTGATTGACTAAAATTAAAACTTTAAATTATTATTGAATTTTAAACGCAGTATATTGATAATGACCATCTTGGATTTTTGTGTGTTTAAAATTTTTGGGAGGAAGAAGAATTTACTAAGCATGATATTTTAATGAAGAGAAATATTAAAATATAGAATATTTCTTTCTTTCCCTCAGTATGTTTATTAAATGGCAAGGCGCAGAATATAATTCTTTGTCATCTTAGTCATTCTTCTATATGGAAGTGTATGTAAATCTGTTAAGGTTTAGGAATTAAGTGTTAGTTTTATGTTAGAATAAATGCATAAAATAAATAATAAACTAACCAGAGGGCGTGGTTTGCACCGAAACTTTGTTACATAATGTTCTGTGAAACTTTTATCCCTCTCCTTCGCACCTGCATAAAAACTCTGCACCATCGGTTGGGCCACGAAAAATAGTTACAAAATGTATGTTATCGGTAAGAATTTAGTATTTTTGTTTAATTTGTCACGCTAATATGTATTTTACACGCCTTATGTTTTCCTATATGTTGAAACTAAATATTTGCCAAATAAATATCTTTGTACTCACTAGAAAGCATAGAGAATTTCATTGATTTAAATAATTGCATTTAGGAATTATTGTATTTACAGGCAGGCAAAAGTACAGACGTATAGACAGCCATTCTTTTAAAGGGTTCGTTAAAAATAAGTTAAAAATTTATATTTTACATTTACATGTCGAAATTGTACACTAAATTGTATCTTTATCACTTTATTTTTTGTAGTTATCGAATTCACTAGTGCTTAATACACTAAACAAGCAGATTTCCTGTAATCAGTTTTCGGTCAAAAGATGAATCTACAAATTTTGGTCTCAAGTCAATAGATCAAATTTAGTATTGAACTCAAAGTTGTTTTGAACTAGTGTGCTCACAGATAGATATATGTAATTCTATAAAGGTTTTATGTAACGGGGAAGTCTGCCAGAGAAAATAAATCCAAAATCTGGATTTCGAAAAGTTTTGACTATTACAATACTCCAAATTCAGAAAATTAAAAATAAATATTAAAATATTAATAAATTAAAATAAACAAAAAATAAACTAAAATAATATTAAAATAAATAATAAAATAAACTAAAAGAATAATGAACAAAATGAATAATAATAAACTAAAAGGAATGCTATTGAAGTAAAGGAATAATAATAAACTAAAAGGAATGCTATTGAACTAAAGGAATAATAATAATAAACTAAAAGGAATGCTATTGAACTAAAGGAATAATAAAAAACTATTATTATTTCTTTAGTTCAATACTATTTCTTTTAAACTAAAAGAAATAGTATTGAACTAAAGAAATAATAATAATTTAAAAGAAATAATAGTGAACTAAAGAAATAATAATAAACTAAAAGAAATAGTATTGATAAAGAAATAAGAAAATATAATATTTAAATAAAGAAATAATAAAATAAATATGGTACTAAAATAAAGTAATAGAAATAAACTATAAGAAACAGTTTTGAAATAAAGAAATAATAAACTAAAAGAAATAGTAACAAAGCAAAGAAATAATACACTAAAGGTTTCCCTATGCAATTGAAACTGAGACTTCCATCGTTTCTGAAGTTATACAAAAGAATTAGTTACTCTTTAGAAATCAAAAACTATTTACAAATTATCTCAAACAAGGCGTACTTGCAGTCCCTCTTTTACAAATCGGATATCGTGTAAACTATAAAGAACTGTTTAGGAAAAGTTTCGAGAGTTTTATTGATATCCAAATAGGTTATTGGGCTTAACTTCGCAAGAATAATGGCGACGTCAATTACACTGCCATTCTTTGACTCAGAATTAACAGAAGAATGTCTTCAATC
Source organism: Argiope argentata (assembly GCA_026289955.1). Lineage (NCBI taxonomy): Eukaryota > Metazoa > Arthropoda > Arachnida > Araneae > Araneidae > Argiope > Argiope argentata. The sequence goes on from JAOUZG010051355.1 coordinate 390,865, forward strand.
CATTTTAAATTCAAAATGGCATTCAAATTGTTTTACAATAAGCTTTGTTCGACTTTCAATTGAAAGAACCGTTCTTTATCGAAACAACTATTCATTAAATATTTGTTTGAATCATCTGTGATGGCCTTTTAAGAGGGTGACGCTATAAATCACGATTTTTGTTTTCGCTGTCTATTATTGCGATAAATCGTGTGCCTGTTTTGAATATCCAATACATATGGATTTCGGAAATCAGAGTATGATTGTGATATTCTATAGCAGAAATGATATACTATTTATTCCTTAATTTATATATGTGCGTGTTAATATATTTTTTAAATAACTGTATGGATGAAGAGAAGACACTTTTGAATTTTTAACTACAATGTTTTCCATAGGGTGGCAAAGGAGAATATACAAAGGCAAATCAAAATGACTTTGCCCCTATTTTTTATTCGCCAAAAACGGGTACAACAGATATTTACAAATGTACGTAGTGTACTACATACCTTACATTATTTCTCCACATACTCACCACACCGGTTCAGACATTTGTCCCATCGCAGCACTAAATTAGAGATCCCCCTGTGGTAGAATTCTTCCGGTTGTCTGTGGAACCACCGTCGGGCCGCGTTCTTGGCTTCTTCGTCACATGTGAATCTCTGTTCTGCCAGAAACTTTTTCAGTGGACCAAAAGCGTGAAAATCACTAGGAGCAAGATCTGGACTGTAAGGTGGGTGTTCCAGATTCTCCCAGTGAAAGCTCATTCTCATGCAAGTCTTCAACGCCTTTTTGAAACTCACAACAACCCCATTGAACACTTCTCAAAGAGAGACACTTTTCCTCGTACATGGAATACATTTCTCTGTGAATTGCTTTTGGCGTTTGTCCCTTGTTCCAGAGAAAACGAATAACACTTCGCTGCTCATAAGCTGTGGACGTCTGAAGAACAACCGCCCTCTTAAATAACTGATAGCAGCGCAACTCTTTGAAGCAAAAGGCAGTAAGGCTGGTACGGTTCAAGGAACGTTCACTTCTGGAAATGTATATGTTCACTTTGTATTCACAGCCGTATTTTGGCTTAAAAAATAGACGCAAAGACTTTTTGATTTGCCCTCGTATTAGTCTACATCGCGATATAAGAATAGAAAGAAAGAGATTGAAATATTCCCCACTGTGATTTTATAATGAGATTTTGAGAAGAGTTTATTTCATACGTATAGCTTTTAGAAAGGCAAATCTAGGTATTTTTAAAACAACAAAGTCATCTATATAGATATACTTAAAGCGAGACCTTGCGAATCTAAATGCAAAGTTTGATCCAAATTGTTAAGTTGTTTCCGAGATCACGAAACAAATTTATATGTATACTAGAATGATTGCTATGTTAAATTTATTAAATATAAAACATATTCAAACGTAATCTGAAAATAAATATTTAAAACAAGGGTGGGTTAGAATCAAAGTAAAAAAAAGCAATGAAACACAGCTGTTTCTTTATTGTTTATTATTTTTATTCCTCAGGTTGAATTGTACTGCGTTTCTTTATATTAATATAATTTCCTTTTTATTTTTGTTTCAAATGTTAGTACGAGTAAAGCAAAATATTTGTTTCATTTTAATGTTAATATTAGGTAGAAAAAAAACTTATTAAAATCTGTTCGTTCAGTCCAAAAATATGTTTCATTTTATAATTTTATCCATTATTATTTTTAATTGTCTTTAATAAATATTATTTAACAATTATGCTATAAATGCTCTATTTTTTTAAAAAAAACCTAGTTGTTTAAATCTGTTTAGAGTAAGATTTAATGATTTATGGAATGACTAAAATAATTATCTACATAGCCATTTTGATTAAATAATTATTGCGCTATTTAAAAACGAACATTAATTTAACCAAAATTTTTAAGGAGTAAAATATCTTAAAAACTTAAATTATCTCTAAATAATTTCCATTTTTTATCAAAAAGGAATGAGTGGCGATTGTGCTGGCGAAATTACTTTTAAAGCTTATAAAAAAATTAAGTATGGGTATGTATCTATTTTTAAATGTATAGTTTTGGCTATTAACTAAAGTGATATCCCATTTTCCAATACTAACGTGTTTTAAAAGCGATTAAAGTAATTACACCACTCGCGGAAAATGAAACATCACAAAACACAAATATTGACCCAGTTTATCCAATAAAAAAAAGAGACAGAAAAACAAACCTCTTTTATTCTGATCAATAACCTGAAAAAAGTTACTTTAAAAGCTTCGGACTTAATTGGGTAATTTTTTTCCAAAAAACTTTACAATGAATGAAAACTTCTTTTAATAAAAAAAATTGAATAAATTATATGCAGAGTGAAACAATACCAAATGTCTTCTAAAGAAATAAAAAAGAGAAAAACAGTCATTATCATTAGTAATATTAGTTTTTTTCTGACAGAGAAAAATACCGTTTCATCGATTGCTTGAATCTTAATCGATTTTCTTAAATGTATTCTAGATATTTTTTCTTTTAAGTTCTTGGTCGTAAAATTAAATAATTAATTTTGCCTTCCTAAATGTTCGTTTTCCTGAGTTATTACCAGTCCACTGATATTTAAACAATTATGCTTCCATCCCTAAATAGAGGTTCGAAAATAGCAATAATTTTTTTCCGCGCATTTCTTATCGGTAAGAGTTCTACGCAAACGATATTTTGTCTCACTCAGTTGATTGATTTTTTATGTTTCGTAATAAATTATGTATGCGTAAATTTGATTTTCATCAACATAATATTAGATTTTGGGTTTTTGAATAAGTGTTGTGGTGAAACGCTGCTAATTAATTGCCGAAATTTCTTGTTGGCAAGAATTTTTTTTATCAAAATATGTGCGATACCTTATTAAATTTAATAAAAAAATACAAATGAGGTTATTTGTTTATAAAATGTAATTTTGAATGAAATTTAATAAAAATGTGCTACAAATTCAAGAGTTATTTTCCTGCACTACACGTTCAAAATTTCAATTTTAATTAATTTTTTTTTCCTTTTTAAGATCAGTCTATTTCTAATTTTCTGTTATGATACAAACTTTGTGAATAAATTTAATTACTTTTAAAACGCTTTGAAATAATGTTTAAATGCTTTATCAGAATAATAATATAATATTCTCATTTTAATTCTTTTATAGCATAATTATATAATCTCATTTTACATCTTTTACAGCATGTTAAATTCTTATTTAAATCAATCTATATTTCTGTAGTCATATATATTTTAAGGAAAATTATTTATGAAATTTTTATTGCTTATTTATGTTAGATAATTAAATGTCTGAAAATGGTGTGAAAATATTTTTTGGAATTTATTGCAGTAGTAATAGGATTTTATTAATGCAATCCCGGACGTTAACGAGTTAAAAAAAGCAAATAAATAATCTAAAATAGGACAATAAATTATTCCAAATTAAATCAAAGAAAAATAATTTAAGAACTATTTCAAATAGCATTTTAGATATTATATATATATATATAGATAGATAGATAGATAGATAGATAGATAGATAGATAGATTTTTATAATTATGAAAGTCATGCTTTATACACCATTATTGAGTTTTCTTGTAGATAAGTTCTTTTTATTGGATGAGGTTCAACAAGTGTTATTCTTGATCTGTGATATTTTTCTGGTTAAGTGTTCCCTTTGTATATCTGTCATGTCGTGTTAATCAATATACCAGATGTTCTCTCTATCCACAGATGAATTAATAATTACCTCTCGCATTCATTTTTTTAACATTTTACATGTGCGAATCATTTACTATGCAGCACTTAAAAAATGAATGATCTAAATTAAGTGTAGCTCTTTTCAAATAACAAAAATATCTAATAGCAGCAGTTTTAAAAATATTCTTTTATTAGTGAGCTGAAATTGAAGTATAATATTTTGATAATTTTTCTCTCTTTAATTTATTAATTTAATTTTATGGCCAAAGTTTTTCCAGCTTAACAACTAGATGGCGCCACCAGTAAACAATTATAATTTAGTTAAACTAACCAACTAATGATAAATTTCTTAAAACGTAAAATATAACAGCTCTGATGTCATAGTTCTTTGTCAGAATTAAAAACATATTTATTGTCAAAGAAGCATACGTAATAATAAAGCAATAATGGTAAAAAGCAGGTCAACCTTTTAACACTTAGACTTCCATGGCTATCATAAGTGATAGCCAGTGATGTTTTTATTGGGACACTGGCTATCGTATCTGATAACCATGTATTTCAACAATTTAGCCCTTGGCTATCAAAAACAATACCAGTTACATGAAAATCAAATTGGAGTTTGATTGTTGAGCCCCCCTACGATGTGTTAGGTATACGTAGTTTGTGCAAATTGATATATTTGCCGATTCTATAAGCTAAATTTTGTGGAAAATGAAATAATTTTAACATGCAATAAAAAAAAGATGTATATATTTATATATAGAGAGAGTATGTGATAAATATATATGCAGTATATGATAATAAATACATATATTTACAGTTTGTGAAAATAAAAAATATATAAATACAGCAAGTTATTTCCTTTATTTTGTAGTAAAATACATTCAGTATTTGGCATTGAAAAAAAAGCAATTACGACACAATTGAGGCTGGTCAGTTGTTAAATCACAGTGTGTGGAAGTTCACGCCCCTCTGTCTTAGAAATGTTGATAGAGCATATATGACATTTACGCCTCACTTTTTTACCATTTTCATGGATCCTATCAATCAAGTGGTGCGTTTTTTAAAACTTTTTTGCACATTAAAATCGGGTTCTATATCCATACCAAGCAACTGAAAAGCCAAGATCTCCCTAAACTTACAAATTTTCCTTTTTGAGTTTGTTACGTGTCGATATGCGTTTTATACCCATGCGTTTACTACTGCAACTCCTAACAACTCTAAATCTAGTTTTCTGTACCATTTAACACCTTTTCTTAATGTTGTGGCATAAGCACCCACATGAGCCTTCATTGAAGAATTCGCACTAGCTTTCGTGGGGTGCTTTGGCTATCATTTTTGGTAGCCAGGATGAAAATCTCCCCATGTGTTGCAAAATGAGTCAGATTGAAAAATATTGCTTTTATATGTAGTTTTATGTTGAAAAGAATACAAATTACACACAAAAAAAAATTTGGCCCCGTGTGAACATCTGGAATTTTGCCTTGGCTGTCAAAGTGTTAAACACGCGTCTTCTGTCAAAGAAGCATATATAATAATAATTCAATATTGTTAAAAGCAAGTAAAAATATTTTTTGCCCGTAAGTTTCGGAGACATTGAAACCTCCTAACCACAACAAGTTCGTATTTTGTCATGATAAAATATTCCTGGTGTTTCATGAACAATCACGGCAGCTCAGCAATTGTATGCGTCGAAATATTTTCTTTTTTCCAAGAGTGTGCCTCCTCCCAGAATTTTGATGTTACATAAAAAGAATATTCAAGAGGGATATGTCCGGCAATAATACAAGTCAGTGAATGGAACCACGATAAACAGTCCATTGTTAACCAAATATCGTACTCAGCCGCTCCAGAATGTGCCGTTTGAAATGGGTTGGGGGCCACATTATGTTGGAGTCTCATATTAAATTCCAGTAACTTCTGGATATGTCAGCCATTCCACAATTCGTGATGTGACAGTTATATAAATATGTGTCACAATATTCTCCTTTCTTACAATGGGTGTTGTCCGTACTAGAGTTTTATTCTAAAACAATGTTGAATAGGATGATCCCCAGCTGTCTTGCCGACCATTATAAAACCATTTATTGTTAGCCAAAAAATCACATTTACTCTCAACAAATTAAACCAGTTAACTGTTTTAGACGAGTATACTCATCATGGAAGAACAACAACATTTTGAACATCTGACGAATTTATTCAATGTCAATTATTATGTTTATCGAATAATTGCTTAGTTGTGATATTTATTATTTATTTATAGGATATATATGCATATATATTTGTGATAATTAAATATTCATTTTCAGAATAAGGCAGTTAACAGTTAACTGCTTAGTAAAAGACAAATGTTTTGAGACATACTTTTATTTGCATACAAAACAAAGTGGATTTTTTTTCTTATTTTCTACTATTTAATTTTCAATTTATAGCTCATTATTAAAATTATTCGGTATATATTAACATTCCTAACCTGATCAATTTCACCGTTGGTATGGATTCAAAATTAATTAAATGAATCAGTTAACTGATAGTATGTTCTCAATGCATTAGCGTAGTGTGTTGTAATCAGGAATACATTAGAGCTACAAATTTTAAACTTTAACACGATAGGAAATGAGTGACAAGAAAAATTTATGTTTAAACATATGAAACAGGCTGAGTAAATATGAACCGGAAATTGATTTTAAAAATCCGGCATAAAAATTATAATAAAGTTCTAAAAATAATGAAATTTTATATTGCTGTCGATAGTATAAAAAGGAATAAAAATCAAATTGTAGCACATCAGTAATTAAATGAAAAATGGATTCTATAATTTTTTCTTTATAAACTTGTAAGAAACTAAATTAAATAAAAGATTTACAAAGTAATTGCCTTACACATTTTTTATTAAAAATTTCTTATTTTAAGCAAAAGAGTTTGGTTTGTATATTTTTCATTAAATTCAGCATTATAATCATAAAATATAGAAAAATGAGCAAATAATAAAAATTTGTATTTTCTCCAATAACAGAGTAAACATGCAGAAAAACAGATTTAAACAGTGAAGAATTAGTATCCATATCCAAAATAATTAAATTCATTATCTTAATGAATTCGGAAATTATTACAAATTCTGAATCGGTTCATAACCAAACATTCGATATCTCACACACTAAAATGTTACATTGAAAATATATCATTCACATTTGAATACATTATTCCCCGATGGAAGAATAAAAAAATCAATAAAACAAAAAATGCTCTAACTAACTTTCCAGAAAAATGATTTAACCGAAGCTTTGAAAAATAATTAGAAGTTGGAAAAGGAAGATGCTAATTTGGGTTAATTACGCTCTTCGACTGACTTAATCAACTTTTTGATTTTGGAAAAATTGGGAAGAAAGGTTAAAGGTATAATCTTGAATAGTAGACGGCTTAATTTATTAATTCTCCGAAAAAAAAGTAATTTTGTTGAAAAGTTTTGGAATCTTCTTGTTTTCTTAGAATCTATTTTAAAATATTGGCAATTTTCCTCATATCGTGTATCAAAACGGATTAAATATGAATAAATAATTTGTTCCGATCAACTCAGTTGTTTATTTTATTCAGTGTTATTCTAGTCATTACAGCAGAAAATAAATCTTTAATTAAATTTATGTTAATTGAAGAATAAAATTTATTTTAACTTAATGTACAAATGTTTCGTATAATCTTTCTACTCGGAAATTTTTAATTAATGAAACATGTCGTTAAATATTAATATGGAAATGTGGCTGAAATCTGTGCAGGATATTTTATATTGTAAAATCGCCAAAGATGTTATACTTTTCCATTTTTTTACTTGGCATTCATTGGTAATATAAAAGCGTTCCGACTAATGTACATCAACTAAATTTCATTTTGACTGAAAATTAACAAACTTATTTAGAATAATATAAACATAAGCAAATATTTTGCTGAATCTTTTTATCGACATTCCTCAATTAATGAAGCATATTGTCTTACATAATAGAAAATGTTTTATTTCAGAAATGAAATGATTTAAATTTAGTAGCCGATATTTTTTCATGTTTCCACCTCGCTGAAAGCTTTATTTTTTGGCATTGGATATTCCATTTCCATTGACAATATAAAGACGTACAAACTTTTAAGGTACAACTAGGGAAATGAGTTTGAACTAAATTTAAATGCTCAACCTTCTGACCATGATCAATTATACTTTCCACAGCATGTTGCAAGTAGTATGCACAACATTCTGACCATGATCAATTATACTTTCCGCAGCACGTTACAAGTAGTATGCACAACCTTCTGGCCATAATCAATTATACTTTCCACAGCACGTTACAAGTAGTATGCACAACCTTCTGACCAGGATCAATTATACTTTCCACAGCACGTTACAAATAGTATGCACAGCCTTCTGGTCATGATCAATTATACATGCCACAGCAAGTTACAAATAGTATGCACAACCTTCTGATCATTATCAATTATATTTTCCGCATCACGTTACAAGTAGTATGCACAACCTTCTGAGAATGATCAATTATACTTTCCACAACACGTTACAAGTAATATGCACAACCTTCCAACAACACATACTTTGAATTTATTTATAAATACTTATCTTCTTTTGTTGAATAGAATGATTCTATTCAATTTAGATTCAGATTCCTGTAGTTTCTTATGGAACATAGTGATTCGTCTAGTCGTCAGTCAAATACCGAATGATCTTCAAATTTTGATGCAAGACATTACTGAATTTGAATTTTGTGCTATTCCACGATTTCTAACTTTAAAAAATGAGTAAAGAGCTGTAATTATTTGAAACTAAGTAGTAAATATATTTACCAACGAAAATGCAATGATATTGTAATTAAACTTGTGTTAACATGGCGTGGACAGAAACCCTTAGTGGTAGAATACTATGAATTGAAAGCTGGAATTTGTAAGTTCATATCTGATCGCAGACACGTTGCTTTGATTTACTTTCCGTTATTTCTCGTTCGTTCTACAATGTTCTTAAAATTTCTGTATCTTTTTAAATCTGGGAGATTCGAGTCATGTCGGCTTGTTGATAAATACAGATAATTGTTTTATTTGTTTGAATAAAGTCTCGAAGTGAGATTGGCATTATCTTTGTCTTTAATTAAAACCCATTATCTTTGTCTTTAATTATTACCGTAAATGAAATCAGCGGGGATAACTACGATAATGTCATCTAAACGAAAATTTTTACCTTTGACGCTCATTGGTAAGTCTGTTAACCACTTTGAGTTTCTCTATTTACCATCCGTTATTTCATAAATTATCAAACCAATAAAAATTTGATATTTTAGTGCTAACATCATGATATAATGCTAAACAGTTTTATGTGTTGCCCTAGATTTATGCGTTATAAAGATCTAAAAATTATCAATTTTTAGGCAGTCATTTTTCAATGATGGTTTTAATATTGACTAGTGCAATGAATCTATGATCTAATTAAACGATTTTTTTTTAAGTAATCGTTTCACAATGATTGTTTTAATACTGTTTAGCAGCATTAAATCAATACAGCATTTAATGTATAAAAAAACTTACATCAAAATTGAAAGAAGTACGCAATTTTTTTTCAACATATAATCTTATTCGGATTTATTCATTCTTCAGTTTATTTAATAATTATCTTCCTTCGTTTTATTTTTCATTAAAAATTCGTTTTATTTTTATTTAAAACGATTCTTATATCATTATCATTTTCTGTTTTTACTTACATCGAAGATAATTTTAGTAAAGAAAAGGAATAAAAAACAAATATTCATGAAATAACTTCAGTCAAATGTGGTATATTCTTATTGTAATTTTAACACTATTTGACTTTTCCCATGAGATTATTTTTTCTTTAAGACATCCTTTCTTTAAATTTAATTTTTAGAGCTTTTAATTTTTATGGCATTGTGCATTTGACTAAAAAGTAAAATAATTGAATAAATTGGAACAGAAAAAAAATAATTGAATAGATATGAGCGATTCATTTCGTTTTATAATACTCGCTGTAGATAATAGTTAAAAAAATCAATTATTTTAAACAATGGCTTCACTTCTCCTAAGAAATACTTTCTTAACGATAGCTCTCCATTTTGTGAAATATTAAATTTAATATTCTGCTTTTACTGTCAAAAAATAAGAGAATTTTTATTGTTTTGTTTAAGTCAAACGATTCATTTTTCACGGTAAGAACGCCCTGTTAAAATAAATATAATAAAATTGTAATAAAAAGTGTGATTTGTTAAATTGTGATTTGTAATTTAAAAGTTTTTAACTTTTACAATTTGAATTAAGTATTTGAAGCTTTATCTTTAGGAGTTTCTTGAAATTTTCATCTTTCTTATCTTTATATATATATTCTTTATTTACCTGTAGCATAATAAAATGTATATTGAATATCTTTTTTTAATTTTAAAAATTTTAATCCTATTACAGCAAGAATTAATTTTCTTATTTTGAAAAGATGATTAAGTCTTTTTAACAAATAATTTTGGTTTTAAAGTACTCGATAAAATAAAATTAGTATAATAGTACTTTCGGTAGGATCAAGTTCATTTAAAACTCATTTTTAAAAGTTTAAAAAATATTTTTACAGCAATTTTATTTATACATTTAAAACGATAACTGGAATTTAATATGAATAGAAGCTGTTTTTTTTAATTTAATTTATATGCTTTATTGAAATTGTTTTCTACTGTTCATTCTTTAATTCCTGGTTTATTGATTAATCTTTAAGAATTTTGAAAAATAGATTATTGAAGTCAAAACCAGAATATAATATAAGAGAGGATTCATAACTTAACTAAGCTGATAAATTAAATTTATAAAATTTAGAAAGGTGAATTGTTATCGCGAATAAACAAATATATGTTATTTCAAAACTATAATATAAAAAATGCGTAAGAATTTGATTAGACAATTTCATCTAAATAAACATGAAATAATTCAATTTAAATGAAAGTGTGCAGGAGATTAAGGCTATAGCATACATTTTAATCATGTGATAATGATGAATTTGTTTCAATTCTATATACGAAGTAAAAAAAATGAAATCACCGAAGAATTCGAAATTCATATTCTGAAAAATTTTCAGTTTCCAGGTCCCTATGTCGAAACCTAAATTTGCAAAACTATATACGTATTTCTGTGAGCACAGCTGAAATAAACTTTCAGCTAGACGACTGAAATTTGCTATACAAGTTTTACAACAAATATGTATATTTTTCTCAAATTTTGAATTAAATTCTTTCCGAGAAAGACTATATGAATGTAAGTACAAGTGAGCGCGATAATTACAAAATTTGAAAGTACTCTAAATAACTAGAAATATATATTTCATGTCGTTTGACTATGTAAAGATACTTCTGAAAAATCTCAAAATCTAATATTTTCATAAAGTCATATCAATATTATTTATTAAAATGGGTCTTTATTCTGCTGTGACTAAAACTGATCTACTTATGAAAAGTTGAAGATCACTATTTCAGATTAATTTTACAGCCTTACGAAAGATCATGGGGAATCGTTCGCAAAATAAAATTATGCATTATTTTTACTTGTCGAATTGTACCTCAAAACAATTTTCATACGACTCATATTTAGATTTAAAAAATACAACTCGATCAAATTTAGACATAAGGCAGTGGATTTCTGAACGTAAATTCGGCAATGTATGTATTATTTTATTAAATGTAGTTTATCGGATTCGGGATCGTATAAAAAGTAAGAATTTGTAGCTTTTTCGGGATTACATAAGTTGTCACAAACAATAAAAATATTACCTTTTTTTAAAAAAAGTATTTCCATTTGAAATTATATGCCCATCTTTAAAAGTTTAGAAATTGAATACATGATTACAACAAAAATAGACCTCTTATATAATTAGATTATTTAATGAAAAGCAATTTATGAAAATTACTTAGGACATGTCACTCGGTTTTATTCAATTTCAATTAAAAATATACCGTCAATACAACAATCATTCGAGGCATGGTAAAATAACCAGAAGGAATAAATATTCTTCACTCAACTGTTTCATATAACACAAGCTTACACCGTTTCTGTTCTTATATCAAATCCTACTGCAGCAGATGCAGATTTCTGTAAGGCCGAATTCACAACTTTAGGGTTTAGGGCCGATTAACATAGCACAAGTCAAAATTAATTACTTGTGAATTGGTTTATGAAGCTTTCACCACATATTCTCCCACCAGTGAGTTGGTGACGAAATTAGCGATATAATTCCGCCAAGCTTATGGCGAGTGTATGTGAGCTGGTGGTGATGTAAGCTGTTGTATTTAATACGTCTGATAACTTTTGCTGCAAATAGAGGGCGCCACAACAGCTGTATGAAGCTGCGTTGCTTAGTCCAGGTTGCGAACCATCGTTGTGGCAGATGTGAATAGCCCTAAGACCAAACAAAAACTTTAGAGATTGTAGCGGAATAAAATACTCACTATACAAAAGTAATTACTTGTTAAGTTAGATGTTAATCTGGCTTAGGAAGCTTTCATCAAACGAACCCTCCTAAATATTTAGAGACGATCAAATGGCTTGTAAAATAAAGTGGCAAACTCTCGAAGGAAATGCAATCTCCGCAAGACGTGATTGCCGCCTTCTAATATCTAAGCATAAAGACAAAATATGAAGCTATATGACGAAAAAAACTGAGTAGATATTTTTGGAAACTTAATTTTCGCCGATTCAACACAAATATGTGCAGTCAACTATAATTTTATCCACAAGAACCCAAGTCAAATTTAATTAATTTTTTTTTTTTAATTTTCAACTATCAAATGTATACGAATATACAGGCAATAAATAGAACCCTCTTTGGGCATTTTTGGTCTTCAATATAATAATTACAATTTTGATTACAAATTTAAATACCAAATTTCATTCGTATACGATCCTACATTTTCGAGCTGTCACGCTCGCATGATTATGGACATGCAGACAGACACTTATTCAGACTTTCACAGCCAAATTTCATCATTTTAGCACAATTCCCGCTAGAAGCAGCATATTCACTCCCAAAAATGTGCTTTACAGACTTAGAAAAATTAGAAAATTATCAAAATCTTCAAATTCGAATTTTTAGTCTATTTTAATATTTATCCTTTAAATTCTTTAAGGGAAAAAATAATAACTTTATCTTAAAACTCAAATACACGCAATTTAAAAGTAAAAAAACCATATTTTATTCACAAAAAATTCAACATCCTCCAAATTCGCGAGTATTTAATTTGAAATACTTGGCATAGTGTTACCGTTGTTTAGAAGAAAACCATTCTCAATGCTTAATTGCCTTGATGACGTCATCCTTCACTCTTTTCCCGCGCTTTTATTATATCAAGAATTCTTCGAATTCCTTTCCTGGCTGGTTAAGCTAATTTTGCTTTCAAACATTCGAGTTGAAACATTCTTTTGCTGAAGAGAAGCGTTTTTCCCCCATCTACTGTTTTGAGGTTCTGTAGTTTTATCTTTTACGCCAAAATTGGGTTTAGATATTGCGTTGTTTTTCGCAAAATAATGTTTAGAGGATGATTTATTTTCAGTAAACTTCCATGTACACGATAAATAAAATATTGTCTGCTGATTCTACAGCAATTCAAGAGCGAATTCTTTTAATTAAAAAAAGTATCAAATTTTAAAATATTTTGCCCATTAACTTCAGGGTATAATATTATACAAAATCCATCGTCTTTCACAAAATTTAAATTCAAGAATTAAATTTTTTAGTGAATAAATTTATTTTCATATTCATTGTACTCTAATCTTAAATAATCCTCAATTGATAATGCAACATTTCTTTCTACTGCTTTTTTATTGCATTTATATACACTCTTTGTGACGATAATATCATGTGAAAACATGATGTTGTTTTGGTTTGATGTTTTTGAAGCCTTAAAATGCGTAGGCAAAAAATTAGCGATTTACCGTTTTTGAGGCAATTTTTTACTTCAGGGTTACTAGAAATTAATGCAGAAGGTTGACACATTCAATGATTTATCACCAAAACACCATTTAAAAAATAAAAAGGTCAATTAAGCTTAGTTTAAAAGTTTAAACCAATAGCAACGCTGTTCCATTTATTAATTTATTTGTTAAAAAAAATTTTATTATTCGAGAGCACGATGTTGTTTTGATTTAAGGTTTTCGAAGCCCCAAAATGAACGGGTAGAAAGCTGGCTATTTATCACGTTTGAAGTATCATTTTTCCGCTTTTAAGGTTATTAGGTTATGGTAAAGTTGGTTGTCATATTTGGCGACATATCACCGAAAAAAAGTTACAAATTGGCACGAATGTTTAAAATGTATTTGATTTTTTGATGCACCTTCGCATGTGTAATTGATAGTCTCGTGATTGTTTCAAACCTGTTTAAATCAGTTAATAACTTAAAATTAATTAAGACAAACAATTCTTTAAAAATAATAATGTTCTCACATGATAACAATAAATTTGAGATGGTAGATTTCAGGGGGGTTTTAACATTAATTTCGTGCACACTATATGGCTGCTCACATAGGAGAGACTTTTTAAATAAAAGGTGTCTCAAAATTAATGCAAGATTTCAGTTTATCCCCATTTCCATGCAGTGAAAAGTTGGCAACCCTAATAAAAAAACAATCTTCAAACTGATAGTTTAGGGTTAGTAAAAATGAAGTGTTACACTATAGAATAACGTGTTTTCATGGTTGAACACGATTTCAAAAATTAAAAATTTTCAAGACCACAGTCCATAAATATTTGTAATTGGCAACTTAGATAGTGTGATTTAACGAAATTTAATTTCTTTTTGCCGGTTTATTTGAAATCAAAGGTCTGTGCATCATGTCACAAACGAGCTTGTATTGAAGAAGAAAATTCAACTCTGCATCAACAAAATTCAGAAAGACTCAAAATCGAGGAAAATTTCAATAAAAAATGGGCATGCTCCACAAAGCCATGGGAGTCATTTCCCCGTGTCTTATTCAATAAGTAACCCTATCCTGCGTACTTAATTCAATTCAATAAAAAATATAATTCAATAAAAAATATAACAATTTAAAGGTTAAAAAACCGTGTTTTTTATTTAATTCAAAAGTTGCGTTAACGCTCTGTTCTACTGCATAAATCTCAAATTTTACTAACCCTAAACTATCAGACATCAAATGATTTTTAATAGGGTTACCAAGACTTGACTACACAAATGGTGATAAATCTAAACCGAGCGTTAATTTTGAAGTACCCTTTATAGTATATGGATGAACCAATCAGATTTAAATTATCGTTTTGCTATGTTTCAAATTTAAAGTTGGAATCTCTGATTTTAGTTTTAATTTTCATTCTTTTAGATTTTAAATTGCTATCTGGTGCTAAGTTTGTCCTAGGTTTTAAACTTCTTGACAGAATTAATTGATTGTTTAGTTAAGCACAGAACAAAATTATATTTTCAGTTTTAAAGAATTAATCAATAGAAAATTCTTTTATGAGGAAGAGTGGAAAAAAGATTGGGAAGAATAGTATTTAGATCTGAATGAACCATAAAACTGTAAATCGTTGTTTCTTGTCTTTGAAGTGAAATATTAATTTCGAATTTTACAATTAAAAAATGCAAAATTCCTTTAAAATCTTTCTCCTTAGATTTCATCTAATATGTTGTTAGAAATATTGAGTTCCAATCTCTAAAAATGTAAGCCTTTATCAAAATTCTTTACAAAATAGGAAATAAGATTTTTGATTGTCAACTGTAAAAAGAAAAATAAATTTTATCAGCTATGAATAATGCTAAATTAAAAATATGTAGTTATGCTAATATGTATTAATTAATGCATTATGTCACTAGGCAATACTTTACAAAATTGAAATTTCCATTTCGATAAAAATTTTACTGAGTATTTTAATTTCAACGAAGTAAAAAAAGGGTAAAATGTAATTCAAAATAAACAGAATCGGGAACAACTTTTAAAAAACCAGCTGCTTCGTTAATTTTATAAAAATATCGTTTGAAAACTCGCTTTCGCTTTTGCTTCCATTCTTCTTTCAACTTCGCGCTATTTATTTTGAAATACTCGGAAGTAAAGTTAAGTTACTTAGAAGAAAGAACTTTACGGAGTTTAATTGCCTTGTTGAAGTCATCCTTCACTGCTGTTTCCCGCGCTTTGTTGTACTGAGAACTTCTCTTATTTCTTTACTTAGAATAATTAAGGAAAAGTTCTCTTTTCAGGCGCATAAGATTCAAAACATTCTTTCGATAAAGGGACTGTTTTATTATAAACTCTGTAACTCAGGCGATATAATTATTGTTTAATTGCATATTTTAAGTTTGATGAACCGTTTGCTTGATATGGTAAGATATTAAAGAAAATATACTATAATTTAAGCTGTTTGCTAAGTAAATATTATTGAACCTTAAAAAGCTATTAATGACAATCAATATTTTTACAAATACTAATTAAAACTTTGGTTTTATATTTTTAATATCACAAAGATTATAATATAAGCTAACATAATACCTGAAAATTGTGTGATGCAAGATGCATTTTTAAAAAAAAGCCGATCCAAATTTTTAAAGAAGTAAATTGTTTGATTTATGGTAATCAGATTCTACATACATCAGATTTTACATTGATAGTAGGCGTTTATTAAGAAAGGCTTTTATGAAATTTTAATTAGATGTTTTAGTTAAAATTAATAAAACTTATTTTTTCTTTAATAATTTCAGTACAAGTTATTTTAAAAGCTAACAACAATTTAGCAGCAATTTAAAATTTAAAAAAAAAATATTTTTTTTACCATTTTTATAAAATTTTGCATCATATTTTCTCAAATTAAATTTGTTTAAAATGTATTTAAACATACAATATCAACACCGTTCATTGTTTTAATTATTTGATTTACATGCACTTTATACACTGAAGTGACAAGAGTCATGGGGTGACTGTTAATATCGTGTCGGTATTCTTTTTGCCCAGCGAAGTGCAACAACTCGACGTGTCATGGAGTCCACAAGTCGTTGGAAGTCCTCTGCAGGAATATTGAGCCATGTTGTCTGTATAGACGTCCATGATTGTGAAAGTGTGGATAGTGCAGGAGTTAGGGGCACGAACGGACTTTTCGATGATGTCCCATAAATGCTCGATGGGATTCATATCGGGTGATCTAGGTGGCCAGATCATGCGCAGGAATTTCCCGGAATGTTCAACCAATCGCGAACAGTTCTGGCCCGGTGACATGGCGCATTGTCATCCATAAAAATCCCATCGTTGTGTGGGTACGTGAAGTCCATGAATGGCTGCAAGTGATCTACAAGCAGCTGAACATAACCATTTCCAGTCAATGATCGGTTTAGTTGCACCAGAGGACGGAGTCCATGCCATGTAAAAACACCCACACCATTATGCAGCCACCACCAGCTTGAACAGTGCCTTGCTGACAGTTTGGGTCCATGGCTTCGTGGGGTCTGCGCCACACTCGAACTCTACCATCAGCTCGTAACAACTGAAATCGTGACTCATCTGACCACGCCACGGTTTTCCACTGGCCTAGGGACCAGTCGATATGCTCACGATCCCAGGAAAGTCGCTGCAGGCGATGTCGTGCTGTCAGTAAAGGCATTCGAGTCGGTCTTCTGCTGTCATAGCCCAAGGAAGACAAATTTCGCCGCACAGTCCTATCGGACACGTCCCTCGTACGTCCCACATTGATTCCTGCAGTTATTTGACAAAGTGTTGCGTGTCTATTAACATTGGCCATTCTACACAGACATCGGTGGTCTCGGTCGTTAAGTGCAGGTGGTCGCCCACTGCGCTGTCCATGATGGGATGTGATGCCTGAAATTTCATACTCTCGGCAAACTCTTGATACGGTGGATCTCGGAATGTTGAATTCACTAACGATATCTGCAATGGAATGACCCATGCGTCTAGCTCCAACTAACACTCCACGTTCAAAGTCTGTTAATTCTCGTCGTGCCGCCATAAATCACGAAAAACCTGTTCACATGAATAACTTGAACAAAAATGAAAGCTCTGGAAAACGAACTGCACATTTATACTTTTTCGCTGCGATACTACTGCCATCTGTATATTTACGTATTGCTATCCCATGAGTTTTGTCACTTCAGTGTATAATATTGTCTGTAAAAACCTGGGGGTAGGGTTTAGGCTTCACAACCGAAGACTCAGCTCTAATGAATAACCGTCGTGTAAACAGGCCTGGGTCTTCCAGGGGGGAAGCAGTCACACATCTCACAAATAGCACACAGAAAAACAGCAACGCTCGAACCCAAGACTCTCAGAACACAAGAAAGACGTGCAACTTCTGTGCCAGAAAGCCGGCTCTCACTTGATAATAAGAGAAAAGAAGAGACAGGAAATAAAAATTATATGCATGTTCATAAACACATCCGGTTGCTTGTATTTATTATTAATTGACTTTAAAAAGGCAAAAAGTGCTTAAAACGTTTGGAAACATCAAGACATGGTTAAGGATATCTATACATAGTTATTATATTAAAAGATTCAAGCAAAAAAAAGTCATTACCTAAAGAAACATGTCTTATATTTTCTAATAGTATAGATTTTTTATCAAGAAGATTCAGTATTTATTCAACGTACACAGAGTTGATGGCAGTTCAAATTCGAAGTCTTTTTTTCGCTCTTAACTACAGTCCTGTGATTCTTAGTTCTCAAAAGTTCCTTCCAAAAAAAATACTTTAAAAAAAACTAATGAAATTCTTCACAACCTAGTGTTGTATAGAAATTGTTTTTATAACATTGCCTAGTTCATATTCTTCGTGAAAAACACACTGGATTGTTTAAAAATGCAGACAAAAAACATTCTTGTGTCACTTACTGAAGCTTTATTTTGTCTAGCCGCAGTTGAATGAGCCAATAACTGAAGAAGAAAGTAATGAAAGGCATAAATTTCCGTACCAACTGAAGTTTTTTTCTGCGAGCTGATTGCATATTTGTTACTTTTTGTGCAATCTTTATTAATTAATTTTCCTCTGATGATTCACTCATTTTAGAAAAATAAAACAAGTTATTATACAATAGCTTTTAGGATGTAAATATTTATGAAAATAACGGAATATTCTTTCAAAATACACAGAAAATTTGGTACAATTTAGTTATAAAAGCATCGAAATCTATATTCGATACTACAACAAATTAAAAAGTTTTTTCTTCTCCTCTTTTATTTGTAAACTACGAAAAAAATTAAAGGTGTGATTAAAATATGTTGATTTAAATAATCAGTTTTCATAAAAGTTATTCAAAATGATTTAATGAGTAATGTTTAAAAAATGTTAATCAAAGTCGGTTACAATTTGGAGATTGAAATCGTTTGGTATAACAGGAAGTTTTATTAAAAAGAATTAATTCATTCATTCTACATTTACAGCTGATTGCATTCTTAAATTTTTAAGGGATTATTTTTTCAGTATGAAATAAATTAATCAAATTTAGAATTACGTTTTTAGTGTAATTTAATTTTAAGCTTTCTTGCATTATTAAATAATTCAAAATCTTTCATAAATATTTTTTAATATCTTTAGCAAAATAAAATAAACCTATAACTGAAAAACCAGATGAGCATGTTTTTAAACTCAATAAAAATATATTTTATACAAATGGTGAAATTTAATAAAAACTCTCAAGAATATAAACATCATACCCCTCATTACAAAACCATTTGAAAAAAGACAAAGATTCTAAAGATTTAAAATGTAATTATTCAATATTTTTCAATCGATTAATATGTTAAGCCAAAACTTGTAAGTTTTAGCAGAATACAATACAAAAGCCAGTAAAAGTTCTGTCCAAGAAACTTCCTCATATATTTTTGACAAAGGTGTTATTCCTTATGCAAAGTTAGTTCCCCGGAAAGTTATAAGACAGCAAGGTGGCAACGAATGAGCAGAAATGGACTGATTTATGGTTGCCAGAACTTCATACGATAGATTCGAGAATTCCATCTTTGGCTATAAAATACCGTTTTGGTATCTCTGAATTTTTCTTTTTCATTGTGCACAGTAATAAAATGAGGGATGTTTACACAAGGAAACGTGGTTAAAATAAATTAAGGAAAGTCAACATACAAACATTTTGAAAAATGTAGGTTAAAATGGAAAATAAAATGAAAAAAATAAAGCAACCAGAAAAAACAGAGCAAAAAATGTCGGAATTAAACTATGATGTTTAATCAATTTTTTCTCTAAGCATGCGCTGCCTACTTGCCGGCTTACAACTGGCTTAGTGTAAACCCGACATCATTAGCATAAATTTGTAATCGTTTGGTAATACCGACGGCTTTGCATATTATTTTTAAAAAATAGTTACAAAATATTGACTTTGGAATAAATCGAGTATTTTTACTGAATCTATTTTGTGAAATTTAGCCTTTTTTCTGGCATGTATGTGGATAATACACTAGTATTCTAAAATGTAATTTCGTTTTTGGGCATCATTTTTTTTTCTCGACTGCTTCAAAGCAAAATGTTATCATATATCATATTTAAGTTATTGCATTTGCATGCTTGAGAAATTATCGACTAACAGATCGTCAAACATTTGACATATTTGCTTGCAATTTGCCTCAGATTACCATTTTAGATGGTAAATTTGGGAACCAAATTTTTATCTACTAATTTAATTAAATTTTGTAGTTCTTGTATTCCATTGTACTAGGACAATTGGATAGATAGAATTATTCATAGAAAGGATTTCATTTAAACTTGATATAAATATACAAATTTGGAGTAGAAAATATATGACAAATTTCAAGAATCGGAATCAAAGAATTATTGAATTCTGTTTTCACTGACAGACATTCTGAAAAGAAATTTTCCGTTTTGAAAAGATCTCTAAAATACAGCAATTTGCTGAAATTTCAAGATTTTTTTTATCACATTAGAGGTTTTTGAATAATTGAAGGAACGAAAAACTGAAGCTCGGAATCGTGTAGGCAATGCATAAAGCATAAATCACAATACTCATGAACATCTTTTAATCGCATTTATTTTTTTACCAGTATTGCATTATTATTATGTATGATCCTTTAAGCAGATGGGTTTTTAACATGTTGACGTAGAGCTGTGACACCATAGCTGTTATTTCATCTCAACATCGGTCCAGATCCAAAACTTCGATTTTTCTAGCTGGCCAAACGAAAATGAAAGTTTTAAAAAATCATATATATATATATATATATATATATATATATATATGTATATGTAGAGAGAGAAAGAGAGAGAGAGAAGTCACATTAGTGTTTCAAATCAGTTTAAACTGACTAATGACTTAATTAAGACAAAATATAACTTAAAAATAATAAAGTTTTCAAGTGATAACTTGAAATTTACATCGAAGATTTGCGATCTTAGATTTCAATTTCTTTTCCTTTTTTTGAATTGTTGTATTTATAGATATATTTTTAAATGTACCTGGTGAAAAAAAATCGCTCCCTCTTACATTTTAAATAAGGGTTATTTTTTTTTTGAATTTTAATTGCCTTTTTTATTAAAAATTATTGAATAAAACAACCATTTTTATTTATTAATTTAGGAAAGTATTATTGATAATATTAATTTTATATCTTTTTGAATTTCAAGGAATTTATCTGTTTTTAGTGATGCCAATTTCATTCATGTACCATTTTTCATTTATCTTAAGAAATATTTTCAATATATTTTTGAGTATTTTTGTGAAACACTATTCTCTATTATTTTAGATGCTGGAATTTATACTGAAAAGCTCTAAATCGATATATATTATTATATGTGCGTGTACTGATATATTAAATGTGAAAAAAGTTTCATTATGAACATTGATGAATTATACTAAAAGGATTATGTTTAAATGAAAGTTTCAAAACTAATGTAGATGAATTATACTTAATGGATTATCTTCTCATGCTAAGGTGAAATACAATTTAAGTTAAAATCATTTTATTTAGTTTTTTTTTCAGCATATTTTTTACTTTTAATGTTTTCAAATAGACCTTTTGTTTTTTCCGCAGTATTTAACATTCAAAATTACGCCCTGTACTTTTATTATTTCTCCTTTGGACCACTCTATTATGTTTTCTGCTGAACTGAATTTCGACATTGCAATATGAATTTTATAGATAAACTGCTTTTCTTGTAATTCTAACTGATTCGTCTTGGGTTTGATGTACAAAACGACAAAATCTAGTTGAAAATGTTTTTTTTATGATTTTATTCTACAAAAAATAAATAAATTCTTTGTATTTCATTTTGGAAAAGGAAAATTCCTATTTTATAGAGATTAATTTCAAATCACGATAATCAATGAAGCTAATTTTCTTCAAATAATTACACAGTTATACTTCACGGATTCGAGCTCTACTTGACTCGTAAACCTAAATAAAAAACGAAACCCCAAAGTTGTACGACTCCATTCACATCTAGCATACAAAATGCATTAAACACAATTTCGTGTCCACAGAATCTGATGTTGACTTTTATGTTTCGAGATCCATTTTGACGAACCGCTGACTGCAATGAGTCCAGCAGATGTTCCCGCTGACATCTGCCAACAAAGAATTCTTAATCAGCAGTTAACATTCGTAGTTTGTTTCCGGAGCCTGAAACAATGCGAACACAGCTACATCTTAAAACTTTAAACAGCGTGATTGACTGATGCAGGAAACAAGGATACGATTCTTACGCTGAAAGCTGAATATTCGTCATGCATGGATAATTCTTTAGAGTGGCCGCACAACGAGTCGTAATTTTCAAATGGATTTGGTAAAGGTGTTACATTGAGGAAATTCGTTATTATATTCGAAAGAACAGTTAGAAAACAAGACCAGGAAATGGAAATCGATAAGTGTGGAACTGTTACGGAGATAAAGATAAATAAAAGCTTATCCAACAATGAAGAGATTGTGTAACACTCTTAATATATGTATTTTTTTATATTGCTTGTTATATAAGTCAATTCCTACTTAGGTAAACAAAGAAAATTTTATTTTAGTCACATTTTATTAAATAATTACAATTACTCTAATTAATTCGTCAAAAAAATTACTTTCGCAATAATTGAGTTCACATTCTTCACCTTCACACGAAAAATACTGAAATCCTCGCATTTTACAGTTTGAGCTACTGCATGTTGATTTCAATTTTCATTAAAAATTGCTAAAACTCTATTTAAAGTATTAACAGTGAATTAAATTTAATGAACGAATTAATATTTTAAAAAAATTGTTTTAACATCAAGTGTCAACCAGTTTGAAAAATGAATTTGAAGCTGAGTGGATGAATAAAAAGTATTTTATTAATAATTGAAAATTTGAACAACATAGGGGGAGTGTGAACTAACAGTAGGAACTGAATTAAGTGATTAATGAATTAATATTTGAAAAAGCTGTATTAATATCAAGTGTCATCCACCATAATTTTAAAAAAATTATTTGAATTTGAGGGGATGAATAAAAAGTAATTAATAAAACATTGAAAATTTGAACAAGATATGCATGGGGGGAATGTGAACTAATAGTAGTAAAAAATAATAAAAATAATAATAATTTAAAATAATAATAAAATTAAAAAAAAATAAAAAAAAATATGTTCTAGTAATAATTAAATTCTACTAATAATAAAAAAAATGTTCTAGTAATGCAAAAAAAACTTTTTTTTGCAGAAAAGTATATAAAAACTTACATTTTTGTATAATTTTAAATAAATATTTATTTCTAAAAATAGTTGAATCGAAGTTAAATTTGTTATTTAATTGAAAAACACTTAAACATATTTAATTTTATTTTCAAAAAATGTAGGGAGATATAAAAGTCCGGGACAACTTCCAAAATCTTTAATTAGCAACTCTAAATATTAAAATTATCAACATAATTAATTCTAGATATTATTAATAAAAATTATTGAAATGACAGCAATTATTAAAAGTGGTATTTCCTTGCAATGTGATTGCAAATAGATATGAGATCTGCTGTCACTACTGCAATAAAATGTATTTAGTGATTCTTATTGCATAAAATATAAGTATTTACATCATTAAGATAATTGTTCTTTGTTAGATGTAAATGGGATATACTAAAGATTAAAAAACTAATTATTAATCCCAGATGATAGTGGATTTTGTATGAATTTAAAAACATAGTTATTATAAAAAAAGTCATAGAAAACTTTGTATTGCATTTATTTAGAAAATATATTTCATATTTATTTCCTTTGATTTTGATATTTATTTCTTCCGTGCTGAGAATTGTACTCTTCTAGGTTAAATTCTCCGTAATAGTTAACTTATTTTTTTTAATTTGAGCTTAGTAAAAATGATGGCAGCATGTTGATAAAAGCTAATTTGCTCTTACGTATTAATAAAGGCTTGTTCAGGTTAAATTTTACTTTTTATTTTATTCCAAATATATTTTTGGAAAACAGGGTTAAAATATTTTTGAAAAATGTATTAAAAATATAAACTTAATTTATAGGTTAAATTACTGGTATAATTACTAAGATAATTTTTTAATCTTCAACATGATGTGAATAATGTTTGTTGGATGTGTTTGGTTGGATAACATTTCCGGAAGATATCATGAAGAAATAGAGAATTTAATTTTTTTAATTAAAATTCTAATTAAAAATTCAAAAAATCGCTCTCTCTCTCTCTCTGAAGTGCACGTTCCCGATTTCAAAGGTATACATGTGCCAAATTTGTTAACTGTATTGACATGGTCTGGCCTATAGGCAAGATTATATATATACATTCAACTTTATTATAAGTATAGACAAACATATATATATAATATCTCTAGTAGCACACACATATTGTACAATATTGATAAACATCCGCAATATTGTTTAATATCATATAATATCGCAAAATATTGTACAATATAATGTTACAAGATGTGCTACAGGGGATATTTTTAAAATTAAATCAAATCCTGATTAATTTCCAAAGCTTGGTCCTAATTTAACCCATAGTGATATTCTAAAATCTTCTCTTACTTTCTGGTGCATTCTACTCGTTCTATTTAATTAATTCAAAGAAGCTCAGTAAAAAAGCTGAATCAGCTAAAAGACGAGACTCCCACGTTCTGTGCAAGAGGATGAAAATTGCTGACCTAAACAAAATACCTTTAAAAAAAGATCCATGTGTTCCCCTTGCCTCTTATGAGTGTGTCATGGAAATCCCCATCGAAATGTGATGTTTTAAGCTTGGTAAAAATATTCTTCCTATCAAAATATCACAGTATTTAAGACCAGGGATAATGTTATCCCGCCCTTTTTTACGCTTCTGCTTTTCTGCTGCGCTGTGAGCGGACGCGCCTTGTCCGTCAGCTTGTACATAATGCCTGCTTCACGCGATGGAATAAAACGAACTTAAAAATTCGAACTGTCTTCTCCATGATTTCGGCCACGACTCTGCTATCTGCTTTCATAAAATAATTTATAAAGGTCTTACATTGTGTGTGCGTGTGCGTGTGCGTGTGTGTGTGTGTGTAGATAGATATAGGTTCACAAAGTATGTAAGAGGAAGTTGCCTTAAAATTATATTGATTCAGGTAAAAATGCAATGGAATGGGAAACTAAATAGGCCAATTTCTTAAAATATAATTCTCATAATATGCAATGTCTAAGACCTTGAAATACAAAAATCCGCATTTGCTCCAAGCCTTGGGCTCTCTTACCTAACTAGGCAAATATACTCTTCCACTTTTCTCTGAAGTTAACGAATACTACCGGATAAATTTCGTTTCAAAATAAATGAGCTTCATTTGGGTGAAAAGTCATCGGAATAATTCTTTGGGAAAATCTGCATCGGGAGTTCACTGAAATGTTAGGCATCGCCCATTAATGAAAAGGATTCGTCGGGAGAAGAGAAGGTTAAATTGTCGGTAATCGATACCTCCGCAATTTTGAACATTTCTCATGACTAAGAAAGTAACAGTGTCGAAATTAACATTCTGAAATAATAGAGCAAAATGTCTTAAAAAATATTAATCAATACAACATACTGAGAAATGGTCAGATAGAAATCCAAATTGGATGGAACAAAAAAAGATGAAATTCATATTACAAATTAAGGTTTCAGATAAGTATTTGTGAAATATAGAAGTGTAGTTTTTCCTATAAAGAGTAATTATGTATTTGTTAATAGACATAATGCGCAATTTTTCTTTTACTATCTGAATAAAAGAAATTTCTTGTATTGAAAAGTGTCTACTTTTTAATAAATTGATAAACAAGTAAGATAAAAAAAATTAAATCAATTGCTACATAAATTGAAAAAGAAAATTTCAATTTTGCAACTTTTTATTATATAACTGCGATTAATATAAATATTTTATCAAAAAATAATTGATTTTCACCAGAATGGAACTCGCATTCTTGACCTTCATGTAAAAAATTCTGAAATCCCCGCATTTTATCAATTGAGCTACTGCCTGTGTGATTTAAATTTTCATTAAAAATTGCTAAAACTCTACTTAAAGAATTAAAAATTAATTAAATGTAATGAATTGATTAAGACTTGACAAAACTGTATTAACAACGAGTGTCATAGACTACAAGTTTTAAAAAAAGTATTTGAAAATGAGTGGATGAACAAAAAGTATTTTTTGAACGACTGAAAATTTAAACGAGATATTATATAGGATGAATGTGGACTATTGGTAGGAATTGAAATTGTAAATTTATTCAAAAAAATAAGTAAGTTTAACATTTAGTTTCAATTGTTTTCTTTACTTATATAAAAAAAGTTGGGTGTGTGCGTGCGTGTGTTGGCCCTTTATAGGGTAGACATTTTTGCGTAGAGTTGCAAACAATAAAACATACATAGATTGTGGGGATTAGGGAAGTGTTCACTTTGGTGCGTTTAAAGACTATGAACCTACCGCTGATATATACACTTGGCGACAGCCTCCAGGATTCACGTAATAGCATTAAAAAGACTACAATTTGACGGTTAGTTAAATCAGCAAAATGTTGTGGTTCGTCAGGAATGAAAACGTCCAAAAAGATCTTGTAATTGCAATATTTTTTCAATATTTTCACAAAAAACTCTCAAATGGTTTCTATGAAAATATTTGCGAAAGCGATAGCATTGCAATTTGAGAAATTCGAAATTATGACAATTTACTTCCAAATAATGGCAAGAAACGTCATCTTATATTTCTTGTCTAAGACATCCTTACTACAGAGGTTTAAAACTGGACTGATTTTGCCGAAATTCATTAAGTTTTCTTTTTTCTCTTTCTTATTGTCGTTTTGTTTTTTCCTTTTAGATTTTGTATTTAAATATTAACAATTAATTCTAAATTTTTCTATTCTATCAATCTGTTATGCGAGATGGTTACGAACCTTGAGTTCAAGAATTCCTTTAAACTCCCCCCCCCCAAAAAAGCAAATGGATATATGTATTTTTTTTTTGAAGTGTTCATTAAAATGTTGAAATATTGTTCGTTCTTAAAATTTAGATGTTCATTTCGACAATAATTTCAGAAGATATTATAGAACAAAAAAGTATCTTCTCAATAATATCGATTTATTTGCCGTATAAAATTTTTTTCTATATTTAATAAATTTTTTAATGAAATTATTTTAAGTAAATTTTTAGCTAGAATCTTAATGATGAACAAATATGAAACGTATCTATGCAAAAAAAATTATAGTTTAAATAGTCATTTTTTACAATAACATTAGAATTCTGGAAGATAATTTTATCAAAATTATTAATAAAATTTATTTATCAAAATTATAAATCAGATTATTTTATCAAAATTATTGATCAGATTATTTTATCAAAATTATTGATCAGATTATTTTATCAAAATTATTAATC
>JAOUZG010051355.1:418387-437177 GCA_026289955.1 Argiope argentata
AATAAAATTAGTTTATCAAAATTATTAATCAGATTATTTTATCAAAACTATTAATAAAATAATTTTACCAAAATTATAATAAAATAATTTTACCAAAATTATAATCAAATTATTTTATCAAAATTATTAATCAAATTATTTTATCGAATATATTGATAAAAATAACTATTAAATTAAAATAGGCAGTTTTGTTAATAATATGTACAATGTATTCAATTCCATTTTAAACAAGCCTGTTTTACAATCCATATTACAATTCTGTCCTTAACACACATCATATTCAGCAAAGCATATTTTATTAAAACATGAACTGTATTTACTTGAATCAGGAAAGATTACATAAGAAATTAAACTGATTCTTAAAATACTATTAACATGAAGAAAATGCAAAATTTTAAGTTAATTCTCTCTTCCTTAATTTTCTTAATCAAAAACTTAGTTACATTATTTTAATGCTACAGATAGCAAGGTGTATCTATTTTTAATGAATTTTAGGTAAGCCAAAAGAAGCGTATAGTAACTTTATCAACATAGTAAGGTTTCTAAAATAGAATGAATTGTATATGTATTAAAATTTGAAGCTTGAATATATTTCAGAAAGAGTCATGAAGATCAAGTTTTATAATATCATAAAATATTTAATTACATTTTTACCAAATATTAAAATTTAACGTTCATGGGCGACTAGTATAGAAATAAAGTTTAGTATCCTTTGCAGCAATTGAATACATTATTGAAATGTATTTAATTATACATTATTGAAATGTATTAATATTGAAGAATTTTTTCTTTCTTTAAATATAAAAAGGGAAAAAAATCAATTCATCACAGTTATCAATTAACTGTGATGAATTAATTTTTTTCCTTTTTATATTTAAAGAAAGAAAAAATTCTTCAATATTTACGAAATAAATTCCATAAATACTGAAATTATAAAATAAATTAAAATTACTGCAAGATTTTTTGTTAAACTTTCATTAAATTGTTTCATAAATATTTTATATTCATGAAGGATATAATATAATACGTTCGACCGTTTTGCCCATTAAATTCAAATTCGCCGTTTTCCTTATTTCGTTATTTTATAAAATATCATGAATTATTTTCTAAAGAATATGCCCAATTCCAATAACAATAAAAGGTTAAAAAATAAACATTTAATTTTACGCAACCAAAATGTCACCTAGTAAATCCTTTTATGTTGGCTCTTCATAAGTCATAATTGAATTATTCATATTTGGCGGTTTGATTAAGTGCTCAATTGCTCATTTACATAAATTTTTAATATGTATGCATGACTTTTAAAATATGCGAGCAAATGCTTGGTAAAGGACTTTTCCGAGATTTTAAAAAGAGACTTCAAAGATTTGAAACACGAGTGGATAAATAATTCAGTTTATATATTCATAAGCAATTTTGCTAAAATGTATTTTGTATTTTCTTGTCTTTAAAAAATAAATGGTTAACTTTGTGTTCAAATAAATTTTTAAGACTATTATTGATATTTTATTGAATTTAAACAAGCTACGATTACTTGTTTATAAATTCTCGGCCTCGGATTCAGAAAATTCTATACTCAAAACACTGTTTTAACCAAGAATTTTTATATACGGTGGCTCAAACAATTGAGAATACATCTTATTTTTACTTAAAAATTTGGACTTTCAATACAAATAACACATTAACGAGAAGTCCAAAAAATGTTTTATTTTTACACAGAAAAAAGTTTAATTTAAAGTAAAAATAATTATTTATAATATAATTTAATTTAAAGTAAGTTATAATTATAATTTAAAGTTAAAAAAACAATTTAAGAAAACTTCCAAATTAAAACGTTTCAGAAGTATTTTTTAAAAAGATACGCATATTTTTGCCTCAAAAAATTGAGAATTCACCAATAACTTTTTTTAAATATCTCGCATAGAAAGAAAATATCAATATTTAGTTGCATGTCTCTTGACTTTTATAATGAGCTTTAAACTTCATAGTACCGATTCGGCCAATTTTTTGTGGTGTTTTAAGATATTATACCTAATTCTTATTGAAACACTTGTTTAAAATGGGATTTGTTTCTAATTTTGTGTTTTGAGCCACTATTTCGAATGTACCTCACATATATTTAAAGGCATTCATGTCGGGGTACTGTAGTGGTGTATGTTAATGCTGTTTGCAATGATCATCATTTGGCGTTACATGCATTCTGTTTGCTATTCGTTGCCCTGCTGGAAAATAAAATGCAGTCGTATATACTGATAAATTTCATGTCCATTATCTGATAGCTGCAGCTAATTTAGACATAACATAACGCCATCATGTGCCTCTGGGCCTTTAACACTAAATTAGCTAACCATTTGGAAGAGCACAAAGCTAACTTTAACAGACTAACATTTGGGTTCTTTCTGGTAGGAGTTTAGAAGAAAAGAGAAGGGAAGAGAAGAATATGAGCTTAAATATTGGCCTCGTCCTCTTACCACTCCTCAAAAATAGAATTATCATTGTTTCAAAACGTATCTTAAATAATAAATAAGCTAATGGTAATAATTATAACGGTACTACAGAAATAATTAATTATAAAGAGCCGTGTTTACATAAAGTTCGCAATAATAATGTCTTAATATTCTTCGTTATACTGTAGATAATTTAGAATAACGTAAAATATCATAGAATATCTTGTGTTAATAAGAACTCGTAATAGTTGTAAACTCAGCAAATATGTTAAGTGACAGGATAGTCTTTTGTTAGATTTTTTAAGAACTAAAATCATGTTATCATATATTCAATTAATAAAAATTAATTAAAATTCTGCATCTTTTACGGATAGTTATTTGAAAATAAATATCTTTATATCAACATAAAAATCTAAATTTTACTTCCTGAATTTCATTAATTTAATTTCAATTCGATATTTTTTCAATGATTGTGATTTAATAAATAATTGAGTTGGCGCAGACGATTGTGAGACAAGGAAATTGATAAATACTTTATTGTTAGGTAGCAATGAGCTTTTGAATTATTTCATTTCATTTTTGATTATTTCTGATTTTTTTAAAATTATTTTTAGCATTGTTCTATATTTATTCCAAAAAGTAATTATGATATTTGTAACATTATTTTTAAGAATAAAAACAATGAACTGATTTAAAAACATTGAAAAAAATGTTTAAAAACAGACGATTAAAAATTTCTATCAGCAAGATCTGTCGATTTGCTTTATTGATATAAAGAAAACAAGTTGTCGGCATTTTTTGCAAATCGTCCGATTCAATTCATGTTCTCATTTTAATTTTAGAAAACGTTTCAGGCGATAAGAAGATTTTGTGTGTTATTATAATTCGCACAAAATAGTTTTTACATTAAAAATATAAAACATAAAAGTATTTTAATCCTGAACAACTCTAGATATATCAGATCATAAATATTAAAAAATGACACTTTTCATCCTATGTAATGAAATAAAGTAACGTTTCTCCCAGATTATTTCTTTTAGTTTTTTATTTCACACTTCATTCTTCCATTTGCAATAACAACGAATGCTTATTACAATCCCTAAAGCTATATCCAAGTTGTTTAATAAAAAGAAAACATTCGGAGCCAAAGACAGTTCTTGCCAGGAGTTAAAGAAAAGATAGTAACTTCTTGTTGTATATTTTCGTTTCTGCTATTTTTTCTCTGCAATCATTTTCCATGTCCATTGGACTTCTCTTTTCAATTACTCAATTTAAGGTTTACAAGAAAAAAAGAAGTAAGCTTATTTTTATAGGTAGAAATTTTTGGATAACCTCTGAAAAAAATTAACGAGTTCTTTGTATCAAGAGCGGGTTTATTTTCTACATAGTATAAGTGTTTTAATGGAATAGTCTCTAAAATAAAATCTTTTTTTTTTAGCCTATAACCATGTTTTACTGCAGAATAACAATCAGAAGATGTTGTGATATTTAGAATTCGAATTTTATGTCCTAGTTGATTGCTTTAACTATTTGAAGGTCGTTAAATAGATTGACTCTGATTTTATTTTCAATCAATAATAGTTATTAAAAACCTTTCGAAAAAATATTTGTCACTTGACTACTACTGTGTTACAGGAGTCAAAATGAAAGACTTTTGTATGAAAAATTTTTTTACAAAACAAAATATTTAAATCCTTTTGTGGATAAATTATTTTGTTCAAGAATAATATAAAACAAACAAATAGGTTTTACTTACTAGGTTTTTTTCTGGATATAAATTATTTGTAAAGGGAAAAAATATTTTTTAATCAAAATCGATTTCTATTTTTTGCTTTATCATTAAATTTCCTGGAAATTCCTGTTTTTATGTATTTTATTTCGCGATTTTTCAATTCACTATTTACCATAAGTACTTAATAAAATAATTTACTAACAGCCTTTTCAATTTGAAAAAAAAAATATTTTGATAAGAATACCAAGCTATTAGTATTTTGTTTAATTAATTTTGTTATAAATAATGGTTTATAAATTTTTATTTTTTCTGAATTCCTTTTAATTTTGTATGTGTTTAATTCATTTGAAAAAAAATCATGCAATATATAATGACTTTTCTATGAATGACTATATAAATATGCTTCGTTTTTAACTCTCATGTTTTGAAAGCAATAATCCGCCATTTTGTATATAAGTCACTCCTCTTTTGTTTTTATTAATCGTTATCATAAATCTTTTACAATTATCCTGAAATAGTGAACCAGTACGCATGAACAGAAGAAAAAAATAGCACCATCAGTCTTATTTTGTGTGTGGTACCTATAAATATTAGTAGTAAGAATTTCATTTAATGTGTATTAATTATATCCCATTCTTTACTATTATTACCAATTTTCCTTAAATTTTCTTTTAAGCAATTTGTAATACAAAATGAATATTAACGAGTAATATAAAAAAATTAAGTCAATTCCTACTTAGTTCAATAAAGATAAGTTTTATTTTAGTTATTTTTTATTAAATAATTATAATTAATATAAATAATTTGTTAAAAAATTATGTCTGGCCAAAAAATGTCCGTATCCGTTCAAAATTAATCAAAACATACTGCGCATGCATGAATTTTCAACGCCAATTAGGGCA
Source organism: Argiope argentata (assembly GCA_026289955.1). Taxonomy (NCBI): domain Eukaryota; kingdom Metazoa; phylum Arthropoda; class Arachnida; order Araneae; family Araneidae; genus Argiope; species Argiope argentata. The sequence goes on from JAOUZG010051355.1 coordinate 423,469, forward strand.
ACGCAAATGCGTCAATTTTTTTACGCCTGTTGGGGTAACGCAATGTAGATTAGAAATTTTAAATTTCCTTTATTCTGTTTTACTTTAATTTAAAAAGGTGTCAAAATTAATCCGAAAGATTTATTAATTTACAATGTTTAATTTTAAATGCATCAAACACTAAGTGAATAAACAGAATAGTATGAAATAATCGATCGAAAACATGTTAAACCTAATCTTATTAGCTTCGGGGAAAAACTCCTTACTCATAATATAAAGCCTATCGCATTATGAAAAAAAACTTAGTCTTACTCATTTTGCTGTAAGGAAGTGACAATTTTTGGTGGGAAAGTTAATTTTAAATTAATTAATAAAATATTAAGGAATTAATAGTTGAAAAATCTGTATTAACATCTAGTGTCATCCACTACAAGTTTTTAAAAGAATGTGTCTGAAATTGAATGGATGAATAAAAAATATTTTATTAACGATTGAAAATTTGAACAAGATATATATAGGGAGAGACAAAACTAATACTTCGAATTAAAAAATAAAGCCTTATATATTTTTTTGAATTTTCTTAACTATTTATTGGCATTAAATGTTGATAAATTTACCTCAAATATGCATATTATGTCAACAATTTAAATTTTTCATATAATGAAGAAATGTCGAAAAAAGATGACATTTATTATAATAAAAAATATTCTTTAATGGAATTCTAAGAAAATCTCCTTACACCCTCTGGTCCACCCCCGACAAATACTTATTTCAACCAAAAAAAATTAAAAAGAAAATGATGATGCTTAAAGGAAAGATAACATTCCAAGCCAAACATAGTTTTTCTTTTGTGGGAAAAGCAAGACTCCGTCTTTTTTAATCGCAACTGTAGCCTCCTGATCTTCCCATTTTTGTTTTCAACAAAAATAATTCCATGTCCACCAGCTTTCTTTTCGATCACTTAATTTAACGTCCATGACAAAGAAAGTAATAAACTTATTTTTATAGGCAGAAATTTTTGTATTACCTCGTAAAAAAAGCGATGTGTATGCTTCGTATTATGTATTACGCGGTTCTTTTCAAAGATGGCGGTTTTAAGCGAATGTTCTTTGAAGAAAGATCCTGTGTTCTAGGGTCACAAACTTTTATAACACTATATAGTTTAAGAGATATTATACCAGATGGGGCTTTTAGCAGTTTTAATTCCATTCTTAAGCTGCTGTTAAAATTTAGTCTTTCTCTCTTTGTACGAAAAAATAGATTTAAAGTTTTGATATTATTTTTTTGTTTTGCATGTATCTATTTTATATGTTTTATTTAAATACTAAGAAATAATTTATTTTGCTTTTATACTGAATACAGTTTGATAAAAAAAGCATATAAAACAGTTGGAATCCTAAAAAGTAATATTAAAGTATCTATTTCTTGAGTGCATAGTAATGACCAAATTTAGAAAGACAATATTTTCTGGGTTTAAAAACTTACTTTTAAATATAAAAAATTGTATATTAATCATAATAAAATTTTCTACTATTTTTTGAACTTGCTTTAATAGTCTTCTCAAAACTTTCTCGTATACTCTCTAGTAAATTTTCCATGTGAAAGCATTTTTTATATGTCACAGGCGCACAATATGCAAGAGGTATTAATTTTTGGCGAACATTTTTCATTTTTGCTGGATTTATCGGTCATACTTGGCGAATGTTTTGGTGATTAATCCATGACATACTGTTAGTAGTATCGTAAAATTGAATTTGTTCTTTTGACATGTTTTGCTGAACATAATGAAACAAATATTTGATACAAAACTGCAATAGTAGCCACAAAATCCCATATCAAATTTGAAAAAAAGATTTTGTATTATTTTTTTTACACTCAGGTTTAAGAACATAATATACTTATTCTAATGAGCAGAAACGTTTGTGTTAATTACAAAGGAAGCAACGCATAATACATAATTCATTATTCTCTTCGTTGTTTTAAACAAATGTCAGTTCAAAGTTTGTTGACAGTATTAAGAGTTAGATATTACGTAGTAAATATTTTTTTTATTGTTTACATTCGTTTTAAGCCTATTAATCTAATTTAGATATGGGCGTTTCTTCAATAGAATTGCGACTTTAGATAGCTTATTTTAAGAAGCATTCATATTATGTTTACATATTGAAATATTATTTTTTTAAACGAAGCATTTGTTTTGTGTTCTTCATACAATACGATATGATTGATATGTTTCCAATACCTGGACGTTCCTATTTTATTGGAATACAGAGTCTGTATCATTTATCATATTTTATTGTTTTGAAATATTCAATAAGAACAATGCATTATTCGTATAAAAATGCTTCTATATTTGGGTAAACTACAGAAATATGGATAGCTTTCTGAAATAAATATTGAATTTTCATCATGATTCTATTGATTGAAATTTTTTTGTACGATTCCATTTATTTATTTATCGGTTTTCCAAAGTTACTGATTTGTTAAGAAATTTCGTTAATACATGGAAAATATATGAAATTATTATTTTTTTTTTGAAAATTAGTCATATTATTTTGTTAAATTTTCTTGATGGATACTAAATATGAAAGAATATTTTATGATTTTTAATATTAAGTAGTGGTGTTCTTAATAGTGTTTTTAATATTAAATTATGGTGTTCATCAGTATTTAATATTAAATTATAGTTCAGCAAAAACAAACCTTAATATCTCAGCTCACATTTCAGTTTGAAAGAATATTAAACTGTTAATCAATATTTTGTTATTTCAATTCACAATCACTTATCACATTGCATTTATCTAATGTAAGGAAGAATATTTTAATTCACAACATTTTTTTATTATTTAATTTTGGATAATTATTCTTAAATATTCCTATTTGTTGCCAGTAGCGTCGATTAAAAAGTTTATTTTAATGCAAACGATTCCTTGAATCTTCGTAACAATACCATATTTCAATAAAAAAATGAAGACTATTCTATTCGAATATTTTTAATAATCGTTTGCTTTAATTTAAACTTTAATGTTGTTCTTCAATACGTTTTTTATAGTTTTATTTTCAATCAATAAAATAAATTCTTGGAACTTACTTTAAGGATGTTTTTTTCTTCTAAATTCTCTTTTAGTGTTTAATAATGCCTAAATTAATCAATTCTGTGTACCGTACTTAAAATTTATCATCCTTTAATTACAGAATTTTCACATTATTCTAAAAATAACGATGCCCACATTTAGTGCTTTATTCGGAGAATTATCTTTAAAGTAAATTTTAACTTCAAAGAAATTTTGCTTTCTGTCAATGATAATTATTTTAATTATAATGGTCGTTTTTCCTAAAATCTATTTTTTTTATTATTGAAACGAAGCTTTCCTTTAATAAGATTCTTTTCGAAAGCTAAATGGGGTTTTAATTGCTTCGTTTAATTAACGATATTAAAGATTTCGTTTATATGTAAAGTGATCAAGTCAAAAGGGAAATAAAAAATAAGTTAATAAATTCTCATTATTTTAAAATGTTATTTTTTCTTACCGGAAAAATAAAGCATATTATAATATCTTCAGTATAAAATAAGTGCACTTCTTTCTGTTACAGGAATTATATATATTTTTAAAATAAGAATAGATGCATTTGTTTATAGTTATTTTTTACCAAGATTATTTCTTTGCTATATATATGAAAGCTTTGTTTGAGAAATTTGATATACCTGATTGCAGAGTTCTACTTATTTTAATGACTTTTGAGCCATTTTCAATTAATCACGTAACGATTCTTTTAGAAAGGTTTAGAAGCTGTATATCCTCGTAATATATTAGGTTGGGGATAAAGAAATCCATTATTATTTTATAGCCATCTGCCAAGAAATTAATGGATTTCTTTCCATTATTTTCCATTTCTTTCCATATGGAATTTTTGAAAATAATGGAAAAAGAATTCAATTATTATCTCAGTAGATGACTGTAAAATAATAATGGATTTCTTTATCCCTAACCTAATACTATAAACTTCTCGAGATTTTAATTTAAATGAGTTTTATCTAAATATCAATTTTGAAGCTTGAATATTTACCATCTTACATTTATTAGTATGTCGAAACAGAGAAGTTTAGCAAATTTAAATATATTAAAAATTATTTTTAAAAATGCTCTCGGATAAAAATAATTATCCTATCTTTTAATTATTTTAATAAAATAAAGCATCGTTACAAATTTTATTAAAGTGAAGATATCAATTAATTTGAGGTAATTAAATATTATTATTAAAGTAAAATTAAAAATATATTTTATTTTTCTTATTTTCCAAAGGTTTTATTCTAAGGCTTTTAGCTCAATTTCTTGCCCTGGACACAAAAACGGCAAGTCACCGCACTATTTTTTATATATTTTTTTATAAAATGTATTTACATTAATATTTTACAGCCATTTACAGAGAAAATAATGGATTTCTTTCCATTATTTTCCATTTCTTTCCATATGAAATTTTTGAAAATAATGGAAAAAGAATTCAATTATTTTCGCAGTAGATGGCTGTAAAATAATGAATTTCTTTCCCCCTCCCCCACCTAATACTATAAACTTCTGCAGATTTTGATCTACAGTTTTATCTAAATATCAATTATGAAGCTTGAATATTTACCATCCAACACTTACTAAAATGTCGAGACAGAGAAGTTTAGCAAATTTAAATGTATTAGAAATTATGTAAAAAAAAGCTCTCGGATAAAAAATGGTTATCCTATCTTTCCATTATTTTAATAAATACTTTATCATTACAAATTTTATTAAATTGAATCATTACAAACTTTATCAATGAATTTGAGGTAGTTAAATCTTATTTAAGTGAATATTTTTCTTATTTTCCAAAGGCCTTATTTTAAGGTTCTTAGAACAATTCCTTTCCCATTGGCACAAGAACGGCTAGTTACGGCACTGTATGCATATTTATATTTTTATTAAAGGTATTTAGACCAATATATTAATTAGACTAATTTTTTAAATGATATATATTTCATGACATACTTTCGTGAAATAGATCCGCAATCCGCTTCATCAAGTACCTCTCTGAATTTGGATTGATATTGTGTTTTTTGTTCTCATAACACGTTTCTTGGCTAGGCAATAAATTTTATTCTGTATTGTTTGGTCAACGGTTACAACAAATGTAATATTCCTCCTCCTCAGCAATGATGGAAGTACTCTGGAATCATTTGTTTCGCTTTGATGTTTACCCTCAAGATCCTATGCGTGGCCTACAACTTCTCACCTTGTGGTCTGATAAATCGTCTTGATATACTGAGAGGTGAGAAAATAAATAAATATTGATACAGTGGGAAGGCACAAAGAGTAGATGGAAATATTTTTCTTTCAATTTTCTGGCATACTTTTAGATTTGGAGATCTCTTATAAACAATGTTTCTCGAATACCTTACAGTGTTTGTTCAATAATGGTTATGTCATCGTGTTATGTTTTCAAGTACACTCAGTTTCCAGCCGTAGAAATAATATAAATAATGGAATATTAGGTCTTCTGCTCATATTATCTTTGCGGTTTCTAGTAAAAATACTTATGGTCGGGCATTCTATCTGTGTTCAGCATTTCCATGAAGTGACGTCACCTTCAGATGGCTCACATTTTTCGTTTGGTTTTTTATTTTAAATTAATTGATCTCGCATTGCAAAGAATTGCGAGAATATCGTTTGGTGTTTTTGAACTTTTTTTTATGTCTCAACTAACGCAATTTTGAAATATGCAACTTATGTTTATTTTTTACTGACTTCTTTATAATAGGACACAAGATTTTTTTAATCTGTGAATATTAAATATTAGAATATAATCTTAAAATCTGGCTGTCTTATTTTCATTAGATTTTACCACTCATACAATAGCTCCCAGAATAGTCCAATATTATTGCGAAATTACCGAATTAGTTATAGCATCCAGAGTATTCCAGTGATCGTGAATATTTTATAGAATTAATATTAGCTTCCAGAATATTTCATTGATCGCAAAATTATAGAGTTATCTGCTATTCAAATTTTAGCATTTCTGATTTTAAAATGATAATGCATATTGATTAGCATACTTTTTATAAATTAAGACATGAAAATTTATTTAAGATAGGTTGAAATGCACGTCAGGGCACAGTTTTGGACTTAGAGATACCAAATTTGACTTCCATTTGTTTTTGTCTATTATAGATGTTAAATAAGAACTTATCAAAATTTCGAAAGAAATTTTAATGAAAATTAATCTAATTTTTATCATTTCTTCCCCAATAGCATCGGAGCACATTATTGTTAAAAAATTAAGGGAACAAGATTCTATAATTTTAATGTGCTCTTGAAGTAATAATAAAGTAATTTTAAGTACATTCTTAAAAAGTATTTTCATTGACTTTTTTAAAATAATATTTATACAAATTTTCGTTACATTCAAGTAAAAAAAAACGCTTTTTATGTTAACGTTGTAAAGACTATATTAATCAAGAATATCTTTTAAATATAAAATCAATCAATCAGTCAATGAATTAATCAAACATATATTATCGTCTTAAGATGCATCGGACAAAAGAAGAGATTCTCATTAAACTATAATCTTTATTTTCATATTTACTTACAGCTTTATTTGCATAAAAATGTTATATGCATTCAATGAATGTAGAAATACTCCATATAAAAGTCTTTGTATACATACACTTTTTTTGAACAATTTTCAATGTATAAGTCAAAATAAGTTGATTTCAAGAAATATAACTCTTTCTCTAAGCGGATTGTATCCAAAATTTAAAGCAGTCATGATTTTGGGATAAAAATCATAAATCAAATTTAATCCGTCTTATTTTTGTTTATAGATTTTTTTGCCTTTATGAATACCAAAAACTTTAAAAAACTTTATCGTCGGTTATTTTATCGATTGCTGGCAAGTATAATATACTGAAATAAAAAAATGGAAACCAAGTTTTTTGAGGATTTAATTGGTTATCGGTGTATTTAATAAGAGCGTTCCTGTACAAAAGTTCGATTCAATAATCTTTATAATTTTCTTAGAAAAAAATCTACAAAAATCTGCAAAAGCAGAATATTTTAAATACTAGATACTTTTAATTTTCATATGTACTTTAGACAATTTTTAAATTAAAACTCGCTCTAAAATTCATTCCAATTATGCATTTCCTATATTTAATTTCTATTAAGTCATACAACTATTTGGCATAAACGATTTTAGTTCATCAATGATTAGTTCGAATTAGCATTTAATTCAATAGGAATTTTCCAAAGTTTTTTTTAATGGAAATGGAATTTCACAGAAGAATTTATTTGTCATATTATTAGGAAAAAATATACCATTCTCTCCCATTCGAACCAAAGCCACATGAACGTCAATATAATAACGGAAAATCTTCTCTGTGTCAATACAATAATGGTAAATTTGTTGTTCTCTTATACAAACTACTAGAGGCCGGGATAGCCTGGTAGGTAGAGCGTTGGACTCGTACTCCTTAGGTTACGAGTTTGAAACTCACCAGTCAAAAGATTCTCCGATTGTATGGCGGCTGGCGCTCGTTAAATCTGTTCGTGGTCGCCAAGTCCTCCATATCGAGATTAATACCACAGGTGGGTACTGGGTCAGAGGTGATCGTTCTCTGTTCCAGGCCTAAATTACGATCTGAGATGCATGAATGAATTTGCATAAATGTAGTCCGCCCTCTAAAAAGGGTTGTGATATGTGTGTAACTAAATCCGTACTCTTGGCCCTAGATGGCGCGACTTGTAAAACAAAGAGACGCATTTCTTACGTTTAAAACTTACTGATAGTATCAGCGAAGGCTTATCCGCGGCAAGTGCCATTAGTCACAACAACACAACAAAATACCAGAGTACAACAGCATCCTACAGATAATCAAAAATGTCATTTAGAGTCCCTTATTCAATTCCTACTTCACTTCACTTCACTTCATATCTTATAGAACAATGTTTTCCGAATGTTGTATTGCAATTTATAAAACGATTTTCAGGAATGACGTGATGATTAAAAGGAAGTTAAGGTCTTGGCTTCATATCCAAAACGGTTTCAGCTTCAAGAACCGATTCCGCCGAAAAACTCGCGTCTATGCTGATCTGGTGCACCAGAGAATGCAAGCTCAGCTGTCGTCCTTATCATCTGAACGTGGTTTCAAAATCACGAGGTCAACCCCAAAATACCCCTAGTGTTGCTTCAAAACGGAACGATAATGTAATGTTAACAACTCCCTTCATCACAAATTATTATAGCGATCAATATATTGGCAAATTGAAAATAGAAGTGGCTGGTTTTCGACATTTTGTAAATTTACATACAGGTTTTTCGTCCCCCCTGATAATATTTGCATACATGATATCTCTTATTTATTGAAAACTATCAACAGAAATGCTGCTGTAACATTTACAGAGAGTTTTGCTAAAGGTTTCTTTATGAGAAATCGTCTTTCCAATACAATTAAAAGCAAGAAAATAGAAGAATGATGATGAAAGATAATGAATTTGATGTGATACAATTTTAGATTTCGTAATTTGTTGTCACTCAATAGCTTGAATTTTGTTCAAATTCCTTTCGAATCATCACATTTGTTGCAAATCATCACATCAGTAGCAAATTTTTAAATTGATATTTATTTTAGTTTAAAATAAATTTTAAATATATTATCTTGAAAAGCATAAAATTTCAAAGTAGAGTCCATAAGTTTCACCAATAGATGGTAATATATTGAACAAAACGAAGAAAAATTTCACCCAGCTTCAATAACAAGACTAATTTTCGTTCAATATAACTAACTTCTCATTATCACGAATAAATCGTAAATGGCATCTGCCTACCACATTACTCTATTTGGAGAGAAATATTAGAAAATCTTTTTTATTGTATATTATCTAATAGCCTTTACCCGCGATTTCGTGATGAGTGGAGATTTTGAAGTTTGTGAGAACTGAGGGCCTCACGCCAATGCTAGGGGTAACGTAAGTACTTAAATTTTCTACGCCAGTTGGGGTAACGCAATATTTATTAGAAATTTTTAATATCTTTTATTCTGTTTTATTTTAATTAAAAAGTGCTTCAAAATGAATCTGAAGAATTGATTCATTAACAATGTGTAATTATAAACACATCAAACATTATGAGAATAAACAGAAACATTTGAAATAATCGGTCGAAAACATTAACCCTTACCTCATTAGCGTGGTGGTGGGGAAACAAATTAAAAGCTTATTCATTTGGCAATGGAGAAATGCAGATTTTTAGCTGGAAAGTTAGTTTTTAATTTATAAATTAATCATTCAATAAACCGGAATATATAGTAGCATATGTCTTATTCTAGACTATAATCTATATCTGTGCTAAATTTCATCCAATTTTGTTCAGCTGTTCTGGCGTGGGTGACTAACATCATCCATCCCTCCAATAAATTTCTTTATTTGTAATAGTAGTATAGATGAAAGGAAATATTGAGTGAGTCCCAAAGCTACCATCACAGTCCAGATTTCACCGACTCCAATTTCATTGGAAAACTCGTAACCATTATATACATTATCAAGAATTACCTATCTCACTGTCTATTATTTTAAAGAAATAAAAAAAATATATTCTTAAATCTCCAAGTCAAAACAGTGGTTCCAATTTTGCCACTTTTCGTACATAAATAACCAAACAATAGTTTTTTATTTATTGTAAAGAGAATTTAGAATTATGCTTCCATTTATTTTGATAAGATATACATTATCACAGTTCATTAATACTACCATATTAATTTTATTAGCACGGCCTATATCCAGTTAAATGGTCAATAATTAAGATATTAATTTCATAATTAATAATATTAATAATTGAAAAATAACATTTAGATATTGAAGATGGTTAAATTACATCTTATCTTTCGACTGTATATTTTAATAATTTTATGATATATTTAAAATGTCGAAAACATAAATTGAAAAAGAAGAGAATTTCGTTAATTCAAGAGCATGTACGTTCTAATTTTTAGTTGGAGGGAATAATAGCTCAAATAATACAAGAAATGTGAATTGAACATTTTGAGTTCTTCAGATACAAGTCTTATTCCCTCTTTATAATGCACTAACATGAGAATATTTCCAAACTTCGCTTAGCATAAAAGCTTATAAAGCACTTTTAAGACTTTTTAGCATTTTCGTAAGATGACAGGAAATGTGTGGAAGTGGGTATGTCATTATTATAAAATAGAGTGCTCTTTGCAGAATATTCTGGTTCTTAATGTTAGATATTTTTGCTCTGATCGAAATTTTATAGAATTCTCAAAATATACTAGTTTTAAAACAGATGGATTGGATATTGTATATGCTGGTCATCAATCCACAAATAATTTCTATAATAATAACTTTAATCAATGTATTATTCTTAAGTTGAAGGTTTATCTACTTCAAGGATGTCCAATTTAGCATCTAATAAGGAGGAAAATAAATAGCTTAGTTCAGAACTAAAAAATATCTTTTCTAACCACAGATATTTAAATTTTCAGAATGTTCGCCCCCACAAATTTTTCGAACATTTCCATAAAATGGTTTATTTTTTCAAAATATTTTTTCGAAAATAAATAGTCCAGTCCAAAACATAATGTACAATTACAATCTATGTAAATGAAAGTGAAAATTCATAGGTAATTTGTACTCTATAGACATTAAAACATCTCAATTGTAAACCATAAATAAATCATTTCTCGCAATAATCTTAATCGGATAATTCAAGTGATTTCCATCGTGAACAAACAGAATCTGTCTTAAAAACCATTATCCCATCCTTAACCACGCTGTCGTAACTACTCAGATAAGTATGTTTACTCGTTAAAGTAGAGGTAATCAAAACCCACTCCATTGCTATATACAACAATCAAACAATGACTGATTTAATTTATCAACATCTTCTCATCCTTTTAAATGTGATGTGGGGATGTGAGAATTTGTAATTTTGTATTTGTATTTGTTTTTAATTGCATCGGAATTGCAACCGCCTTGTTTACATAAACATAATTATCTAAATAATCAACATTGCGACTGCAGAAGACATGAATTTATAAATTCAGGTAACTAATTAACATGATTTATATTCCTTTGACATCCAATTTAAAATAAGGATTTTATTTGGGATGATACTACTGCAATTTTAAAGACCACGTTTATAACAACTATATTCTTCACAACTGTATGATTTCTCCGATAGAAATATATCCTGTTATTGGAATTGAGGTAATTTAAACCTTTAAAATTGCTCTACTTACCAGGGTATCCCAGCAATACCAGATACATTCATCACAACCATATTAGTTGTTTGAAATTCATAAAAAATGCCCAGAAAACTGTGCCTCTATGTCTCATAGTTTAGGAGAAAAATGCGAGAGAAAATGTATGACTTCATATCCGATTTACAAAAAACACCCCTTTATTTGAAACATACACATTAGTCTTTGCATATTTTTAAATAGAAAAATGTTCTAAATGTACCATGTGTTACCCAGTTTAAAGTAAGGCTTTCATTTGGTATGCTATTAGGGGAATTTTAACGGCCACGTCTATAACAGCTGTATTCAACAAGACGGCTTGATAATCTCTCAGTTAGTATATATGTTCTGTCATTGAGTTGAGTTAACTTAATCCTTAATCCTTAATCCGGAAAGGGGCCATTTGAGCCCTAGAAACGGAGGTGTGGTGTGGTGTTAAGTGTTAAGTGTTAATCCTTTAAAATGGCTTTACTTATCAGGGAAGTTATACATGGTATCCCAGAAACTATAAACTCTACACAGCCAGATTTGTAGCTTGGAATACATAAATAAATTTCCAAAGAACCATGCCTCTTCGACGAAAAGAAAGTTTATTTGAAACATGAACATTTGTAATTACCAAATTTTAAATATAAATATGTTTAAAATGCCCCCCTGCGCATATAGAAGCATGCAATGGTTGACTGCACACGTTCTAGCATCGTAGTGCCCACAAAAGTAAACGCACTGTGAAGACGAATAAGTTCATTTATGAAGTAACTGGGTCCCTATTAACCAATTCCTTTATATGGCCCCATAGGAAGAAATCTAAAGGGGTTAGACCTGTAGATCATGGTGGCCATGATACAGGGCCCTGATGCCCAATCCAGTGTCCAAACAAAGGGTTTTTTCATAAACCAGCTATGGTGTCATACATTTTTTCTCGCATTTTTGTCGAAAAATATGGGTTGTAGAGGTGCAGTTCTCTGGGCATTTTTTATTTCTTCCAAAAAACGAATCTGATTGTGTAGAGTTTATCCGATTTTGCACTGACAACCTGTATATCTGACAGCTTAACATCTATATACTCGAGATACCTCTCCTCCCAGTCAGGTCTATGTGGCTTAAGGCAGGCTTAAATTAATATATTTAGAGAAAATTTACTAAACAATAGAAATTTGTTTATAAAAAACATGATTTTTTTCCATCTCGAACAACTTTGACTATACCGTATTGTTTGCATATAATAATAAAAAATGCCGAATTATATAATTTTTGCTTTATTTGTTGTTAAGATACCTAGTTTACATATATGATAATATGGTTATCTCATAATTTCGCTATTTTACGTTATATATTATTAATAAAATGAAATGCTTTATTTCACAAAAAAAATTGATAAGTACGAAAAAGTCTAGAAAGCGGGAAAGAACGAATCGAATTTATAAAAAAATACTCTTCAAGAAAAAATACATTCTCTTAGAATTCAAAAGCAAAAATAAATAGATAAATAAAGAGATAAATGTTGATTAGCAACTAGTGTTTTATTAACCTTACCGTAATAATCTCTTTCCTTCACAATGAGTATTTGGAATTTCCGTCTTGAATACGTGGTTTTCCGAAGACGTAATCCTCTTTAGACAGGAAGTATTAGTGCTTGCGGAGCTTTTCCAAACTTCGGGAACTGGATAAACATGAAAATATAATCTGATAATGTGGTCAATGACTGCTTATTTAATCAAAGTCACCGAGAAAGGGTGATTTTGAAACCTCGCAACAAAAGTTTACAAATTCGGTACAGTTTCTTAAGGTAATAACGAAAACTCCCAACAGTGACATACGGTTCCTGTTTAAAGTCTAATTCAAAATGTATATTTGCATTACAGTTTTTTTATTACTATTGACAGTAAAAAAAGAATTAAATTTTTTTGGATTTTTTTGTGCATACCAATAATGAAAATGATTGGAAGTGTATCTCTCTTCCTCTGTGTATCTTTTTCCCTATTTCATTCTGTGTATATCCCTCTTTCCTTCTCTCTCTCTCTGTATAAATATTAATATATTTCCGTGTATATATAAATCTCTCTCTTTCTCCCTCTTTCTTTCCCTCTCAATGAATTCCTTCTTTCTCTCCCTCTCTCGGTGTATATATAAACTTCTCTGTATATATAGAGATACACAGATATGTATAATATATCCATATCTCTCTCTATATATATATCTCCCTTTATCTCTCTGTGTGTATGTATCTCCCTATTTCTCTCTATCTATCAATGAGTGTATCTCCCTCTTTTACTCTCTCTAGCTCACTCTATGTTTTTATATATTTATATATATATCTATGTATCACGCTCTCTCTCTGTGTATAGATTGATACTGCTACAGGCTAGGCCAAATCGTTTAATGTAGAGCTAAAAAGCTTGTGATATATATATATATATATATATATATATATATATATATATAT
>JAOUZG010051355.1:442177-452233 GCA_026289955.1 Argiope argentata
CCAGCGGCTACCAGACTATTCCTTTCGCCAAACCAACCTGGCTGGCGCGAAGCTTCTCGCTATACGTCGCCAACTTGGGTGAGTTTTCGCGGTGCTCTCCCGCTTGTAACAATATTTAATTCCGGTTCAGTACTGAACACCTGCAAGACAATTTCCAGAAACATATGCCATGCAAGTTCATCCTTTCGAACATCCTATTAATAAATTTTTTACCTTAATATTCAGATAGCCTATGTAATTACATTCTTTAAACAACATAAAGTAATATTTGCAGTTAAAGCATCTTTCTGACTAAAAGTATACGCCTGTTCTCAAATTGACAGCTGAATGAAAAACAGAATGGACGTATTGTGTACCAAGGCGACGAGTTTCATGATGAAGTAAAATTTAATATGAAAGAGTTTTATAAATAAATGCAAGGTTACGCAGATACTACCTAACATCAACAAATATCAAAAGCTTATTGTTATGAATTTTGTATAAATTAGATGTAAATATTGCAAACATTTATTAATTATTGTGTAAATATTGTAAATATTTTATTGTATAAAATTAATTGTAATGGAATCGCACGTCAGCGGAAAAAGACTATGTCAACAGAATTTACAATAGAAGAGCTCCATATTTGACTAATTTGGCTATGTAGGTGAATGACAACGTAATGTGGTCGATAACAGTTTTTACTACACGCTGAAATGCGTAGTAGTATTAAAGAAATAAAGATTTGTTCTTAAATAATATTGGAGAAAGTTCTACAGTTGCCTGGAACGAGCGAATCGTTTCTGTTTGCCACACCCATTTTAGTGGGAGGGTATTTAAAAGATGCGGCTTAAGGAGGGGAATCGGATCTGTTCGTAGAACGAGTCTGTTGGTTGGCTGAGTTTGAGAGAGCGTCTTTTCTTTATGACCGCGTTCTATAGATTTCCTATTGACCGAAAAAAGGGGATTAAATATATTTAATTCACTGTGAATTTGTAGATTGTATTTAATATATTTAACACGCATTTTCATAGACAATAGATGCATCTTTTCATCGTTCTTATGGGATAATTATTCGTAACAGTATATAACTTCTATAAACTTTAACTCTTTGCCAGAGGTCAGCCACTTTAAAATTTCATTTCGTGCTAACGTGGGAGAGTAAGATAAAAGTTGGAAAGTCATCCTCATTGCTTTTAAAACATACGTGTTCCATTATAAAGGATATATTATTTAACAGCTTCCATTTAATAAATACGATCAATCCAAAATTAATAATTAGTGAGCAAAAAAATCCAAACAGAAAATTCAGTTGATGAAAATTTCTTCTGGTGTTTCATACCAGGATGAATTTAATGCCTGATATTTGAAGCATCTATCTACTTAGATTACCCTATCTTTACTACCTTTTAAATTATTGTAAAGGAGGGTTCACATAATAAGAAACTAGATATGAATCACGGGTGATTCATGCAGCAGTCAACATATTAACGAATAGATGCTAAAGAAATATTTTTAAAAACCCTTCTAAGTTATTTTAAGGGCATATTTTATCTAAAAAAAGTTTCAAAATTGCATTGAATACTTTATTCGTTCAGTGAATAGATTTCTATATCATTCCTGTAATAAATGTATTCTTTAATTTTGTAACAAAAATATATCTCTAGTATCTCTACACATGACATGTGAAGCACATAAAATAAAACACTCTTCAATGAGCAACTTATCTAATAGAAATTTCAAAACCAATTGCAGTTTCTTGATTCCAAAACCAAACAAAACAATCCTTAAATGTAAAAACGTCAAATTAAAAATTATATAGTAAATTTTCAAAAACCCTCACCTTTTTTCAAATGTTCTGAATTCGTAACCAAAATTATCAATGCAACAGATTAATTATAAAATTGATGTCGATAAATAGTTCAGTACAGTTGAATAACAAATATGAATCACATAAGAATAGAGGGGAAAGCAACGTATTAAAAATTCATAGATTACCCGTCCACAAATACCAGTCCACTAAATTCATAAATTACCAAAAAAATAAATTCATAAGTTACCAGTCCACGGCTTACGATTCAAACTTCACCACGTCCTGATTTCACCAAAATAATCAGGTAAAATATGATTATTACTAAATACTCTTACTCCACTTCTTTCTTTGATATTTCAAATGAATTTTCGTCGAAAACACTGTTGAATTACATCAAAGCTGACATTAGTTGTTCTTAAGTAAACACCGAAGTCAGCGTACCTTCGATATTAAATTCTTCTTCACTCTTAACTGAAACAACGTCTGTTGGGAATTTCATTTTGTTCAGTCGGACGTTTCTTGACTAGTTTTGCTAACTCGGAGTTGTGTTACTTGAATTAAAGTCAATAAACCATTTTTGTTTAACTGTAAACATATCGATGAGTTTGAGGATCTTTCCCAATCCGATTTCTATACGATACAGTAGGAAGAATTTCATATAATAAATCAGATTTTCAATCGAATTTTGAAATGTCGATTTGCTTTGAAGTAGTTAAATCCTTATTTGAAAACAAATAACAGGAACCTGCTGATAAGAAACGGATTATTGTGATATATACAATTTTCAAATTCCAAATAATACATTATCGTTAACAATTGTGTGATTTTCGAGAAAATAGCAAAAATTAATCGCTTTTTATATACTTCGTTCACTCGTTTATATAATGCATTTGAGTCTTAATATTTGAAGCATAAATTGTTTGCAATGTACATGATAAATTAAAATTACGATAAACGAAAATAAAACTTTCGCCTACGAATTTTTGCCTTACGAATAATAAAGATTTCATAAAGATATAAAAGACGTCAAAAGAAGCATAGTCAATTCTAATCGAACCCTAATTAAAAGGAAATCATAATATATATAGAGATAGATATAGATATAAATATATAGATATATAGATATAAACATAAACTAGCAGTACCCACACGGCTTTGCGCGTGGCATAGCATCAAAGAAGAAAAATTAGCTTTAAACTGAAATCTAGCCACCACCCGATTTGACATGGGCATGTTACGCAACATCAAACAAACATTTTAAAAATTTAGAAATAATCAAAAACTGCTACAAAAAATTTTCTTAGTTCACTTTCAGAAATATTTAGATTGTTACAAAGGTAAAAATATATTTCCGTATACAAAACACATGCGATCATTTCTGAATTGGATTTATTTATTTTGGGCATTATGAGATTTGAATCGCTGTTTGAAATCAGACATAAGCAAAGAAATGTATCGCAAACGCATTCCACAGCTCTTGTAATTTGCACATGCGCAGTTTGCGGATTTCACGAATGCAAGGAATAAAATAAATAGCTATCATAAAACCCCCCTTTTATTTTGATCTAACTTTAATCTGCTAAAACCTTCCCCGATAAATGCTCTACAAAATGATATAAACATCTCCAATATCCGTTAGCTATTTCTCGAGTTTTTGTGGTTCCAACATACAGACGCTTTCAGGAGACTTCATTTTATTGTATAGATACGAAATACAATTTTTATTTTAAAATTCTGATACAAAAATTTACCTGACCGCACAGTTTTATCTGATACTCTAATAAAGATTTTATCTTTCCTCCTCTCAAGCATAAACTATGAATTTCTTGCTGTTAGAAAATGGACTAAAGGATGTTAAAAATACACGTTTCATATTTTTTCAAAATTTAACTCTTGAGAGTTATGAGATTTGTGATATAGTTAAGAAAATCAATACTTGAATAATTATTACATGATATTGGTAATAGTTACAAAATATCGATACTCTACTTTTTTTGTGTGTGGAAATTTCTAGCATGTGGTTACTAAATAAGTATTTGGCAACTAAATATTATTTTAAGGCTTTTTTAAACGGTTGATAAAAATCAAAATGTGACGCAAAAACTTTTTTTTTGTTCATCCAATGGCATTTTTTATCATATCAGAATATGATGTTGTTTTGGGGAATGAGGATATGTGCCGTCAATAAATAACTGTAGGCGAAAAATAAAAACAAATCGTTGACGAACACTAAAAAAAAAATCAGCTTTTAATAACGCGTTAACATTACATTTACAAAAGCTGTTTTAAAATATAAGTTAATGACTGCAGTAAAAAAAAATCTAGTAAAATGTTATTTTGAGCATGTAATTATATGAAATGAAATAAAAAGGAAATGTGATGTTTTTAAAAAAACAAATGTGAAATAAAGTTTTTTGGTTTGTTTGCAGATTTTATAATGTCAGAATATGATATTGTTTTTGGAATGAGGTTTTCTGGCTCCAAAAAAATCCATAGGTGAAAAATAAACATTTTAATCCGTAGGCCAAAAATAAAAGAAACTTTATTATCTGCATAAACATATCAACAAATAGCTTTTAACAACGCGTTGCCATTGCATTTACAAAAGCTCTAAATGATAAATTTAAAAATAAGCTAAAAAATAAGTTAATGACTACGGCCAATAAATTCTGGAAAAATGTAATTTTGAGAACGGGATTATATGAATTGAAATAAATAGGAAAGGGGATATTTTTTTAAACAATCAATGCGAGACAAAGTTTTTTGGGTCGTTTGCGATACTAAAGTGACTTATTCGATGAATCCATTAAAATGAATAAAAGTACAATTCAACTTGCTCGAGCACGTGGTGCTTGGCCGTTCAAGAAATGATGTTCCAACATGATACATTGAAATATGCATAGCAGATTTCATTTTAATCTTTTATATTTATTTAAGTCCTGTAGGATTTTAGTTACTCCGTTTACAAGCACTAAAAAGTTCAGACATATAGATTGTTAATCTCCGTGACAGATTTCATGATATACAATACGCATTTTCATCATATTATGAAAAGAATTCATAAAAACAAAATACGTTTTCGATACCTCATTAAGCTTTGAATTAAATCAATAATATTTGAAGCAAAATAGGATTAAAAAGTGAACATTGATTCATCCTAAATAATTGTATTAATAAAACTGTAAAAAAATTAATTAAAAACATATAAATTATGTGTAAGTTCTTGTGTTCTTGTATGTGTTCTTGTTCGTGTGTGTACATGTGTTCGTATCTGTGCGTGCGTGTGTTCTCTCGTGTGTCAATTTGCAGACCAAACCGTTTATTCTAGAGTTAATAAAAGTATCCCAAATATATAAAATTGTCCCAGAATATAGGAATTAGCAATTCGGAATAATCCTTTGAAATCTTAATTACAAAATAATCTAGATTTTAATGTTTTTCGTGATAGGTTTCAAAAACTTTCCTGCTCTAAAATTATTTTTACATTGTTTGAAAAATAGAAACATTATGTTTTAATTGTCGATTTCTTTAGTTTTGATTCAGTTAATTTTTTAACATTTTTTTTACGTACTGCTCACGACAATATTTTCATTCTTTCGAATTACAACAAATTCTTGAGGAGCATACCCCCACCTATTAATCCTTCGCAGTCCGAAAAATAATTCGATGCAAAATTACTCGCCTAATACAAGGATTTGTTTATTGCTATGAAAAATAAATATACTATTAAAAATAAATAGTTCTTTTAAGTCGAATTTCTTTGGAAAATCAATCTACCTCTCTTAACCATTATGTAGGCGTTTTTAACAATTAAATTTGAAAAATGAATAAATAAAACGTCAAAATGATGCACAGTCTTGAATGTCGAGTAACGCTCGACATCGGACCGCAAAGACTTAATGCTACCATCAGGGTAGTGAGATCCAACCACCATGCCAGAAGCATCTCATCCTCATTTCGAAGTGCCTTCGGGGGGGGGAGATAATGAACTCAAGGATTATTGTGCCAATCATCATCTTCTAAAAGCAATACTGTAATTTAATATATACTATCCATATCTAAATGACCATTAGAAATAATTAAATAAGAATTTGATCAATAATACTGCATAAAATTACATATTTAAAAGCATCTTTTTAAATCAATAATTGAACTAATATATAATACCATTCGGATATTTGAATAATGTAGACTTATTAATTATTTACAAATGAATATATATCATATACCACTGAGTTATCCTTACCTGACTATCACTTTTATTTTACTTTATTTACTTAAGTCTATCACAGCTGAAATCGTTCAAATTAATTGCTCAAATCTCAATTTATTCAAATGAAATCTTGGGTGGTAGACGAACACGAATGTTATTTAAGAAAGAGGACCATCTTCAGCCGGATAGTACAGACCTTGGTGTAAGTAGCTCCCGGATTATCGCGTCAATCAGCCGGACTAGTCGTGTACGAACACCATGATTTATAAGGAAGGGAATATTTTTCTCCTATCAACCGGAATGATTGATTCCCGAGGAAGCAGCACTCTCCACACCCGATGATTAGAGGCCGGAATTGATTATCAGTGTTTAAGAGCGCTCGAACAAGACACAATCAATGGGCCTTTTAATGGTCTGTCAGTGGCAGAGAGTCAGTTGCGTTATTTAGACACTAAAGTTTCATTTTATTTGATCTGGGTTGATTTGATATTCTGTTCAAATGTTTTGTATTAAAATGTGCTTTATAAAGATAAAGAACTAATTTATGCGAATATGTATCAAGTTATTTTTTATTCCTCAAATTTTTCTAATTCAAATTAATTAATTTATTATTATTATAGATCCTTATAAATTAAAACATAATATAAAGATTAATATGAAATCTGATATGCATATTTCAATGTATCATTTCAGAACATCATTTCTTGAACAGCCAAGCACCATGTGCTAGAGCGAGTTAAATTATGTTTTTTATTCATATTAATGGTTTCATCGGATGAGTCACTTTAGTATTGCAAACTATTAAAAAATTGTCTCGCATTTATTGTTTAATAAAATATCGCATTTCTTCTTTATTTCATTTCATATAATCACGTGTCCAAAATGACATTTTTCTTGGTTTTATTTGCTGTAGTCATTAACTTTCGGAGTTTTTGTAAATGCGATGGCAATATGTTGTTAAAAGCTGATGTTTGGAAATGCTCGTGCAGATAATAATTTTTTTTTCGACTATGTATTTTTGTTGACGCCAGAAAACTCATTCCCAAAACAATATCATGTTCTGACATGATAATAATCTTTTTATTCACCAATTGTTGCCGATGCAAACTTAAATTTTAAATGGGCTATCTTATAATCAATAAAAAACAAGTCTTAAAAGATTAAGAAATGATTTATGCGGAAATAAATAATTTTTATGTACCAATTTCTGCTAATGCAGATTTAAATTTTAAAACCGTAATCACATTCTTATAATTAATAAAAATTACGAAACATTTTATGGGAATAAAATGATATATTAAAAATTTTTTATTCATCAATTGTTTCTCATGCAGAGTTAAATTTGAAAAGAATAATCATGCTCTTATAATCAAGAAAATAAAGTTATTTGAAAAGCAAAAGATAATTTTCGGGAATAAAACGAAGCATTAAATACTTTATTCCCCAATTGTTGCTAACGCAGAAATAAATTTGAAAAGTATAATCTAATTGCTATAATTAATAAAAAAGGATTAAAAATTTGCAAAATAGTTTATAGGAATGAAAAGATATATTAAGAAATTTTTTATTCATCAATTATTAAATGCTGATATAAGTTTGAAATGGGTAATCACGACCTTAAACTAATGACAGAAGCAAAAGTGTATATTTATTAATGATTTTTAACCACGAAGTTTATATTTTTTTAAAATAATGGTTGTCACGGTTAACGGGAAATATTTACAAAAAAATTTTAATAAGCTTTATCTATAAAAAACCTGAAAAGACTATTATAAATTTTCAACAGAAAAATTCTTTCCTGCTGGAACCTGCTCCAGTATATATTTTTAATACAATGGATATTAAAATATATAATAAAACAAATGTACTTAAAAAATAAAATTTAGAAGAACAAAAATAAAATTTTTAAAAATTTAAATCCTTTTTTGTAAAATAAAATTTAAAAGAACAAAAGTGAATTATACGATAATCAATATATCAATAATATATTGATAAAAATGCAACTCATGATAATATGTTTACGTTTACTATTTTATTATCATGTCAGAAGATTATATTGTTTTGGGAATTAGGTTTTCTGGCGTAAACAAAAATCCATAGGCGAAAAATTGAAATTTTATTATCTTCATGCGCATCTCAAAAAATCAGGTTTTAATAGCGCGTTACCATTGGATTAACAAAAACTCTGATTAATGAAATAAGTTAATATCTGCTTCTAACAAAACCTAGAAAACCTTTTTTTTTTAAACAATAAATGCGAGACAAATTGTTTTGGGTCGGTTACAATACTAAAGTGACTTATTCGATGAAACGATTAAAATGAATCAAAATATAATTTAACTCGCACGAGCACGTGGTGTTGGCCGTTCAAGAAATGATGTTCTGACATAATATATTGAAATATGCATAGCAGATTTCATTTTAATATTTTTTTTACATTACGTTTAAAATTATTTCCTTAAAAGTAATGATATTGTGGAAAGAAAAAAAATAACGTCTGTACTCTCGTTCACGTAAAAAGCAATGAAAATATCCTTGTAAAACCTATTTAAAAATAATGTTCAATATTTATTAAAATTAAAAAATATGTATGTGAAAATAAACTAGTCCTAATAAATACGTTTAATTTAATAAATATATTTAATGTCTTGTCATTTAAAAAGAACTTTTCTGTTCTTATGCACTTCGAAGTTATTAATGAAAAACCATTACATTTTAATAAATTTTTAATTAAAAATCTAATTTTAAATTTTGTAAAGTATATTTAGTGAGCACTTACTATCCCAGAAATGATTATATACTCAATTCTCCAAGCTCTAGGTTTAATGGTCAATTCTGTAAAGCATTTCTAATGTGTTTCATGTATTCTTGTCGTATCATGCGGTGTACAAATAATGTACACCATATAAACACTATTAAGTTAAAACTGCCTTAACATTTTAATGGAAATTTATCTTATCTAGATAAATAAATTTCTCTTATAAATGCGACAGTTTGGATGGACGGATTATGTTATCGAATCACACCAGAACAGCTGAACAAAGGAGGATGAAATTTATCACAGAGATAGGTTAAAGTCTAGAAGAGGACATATTCTACTATTTATTCCGGTTAATAGAGGGGTTGATTTTTTCATTACTTAAAAACTTACTTTCGCACCAAAACTCTTCATGTCCCCGCCGTCAAAGGAGAAAGACTTCAGTTTGTTTTTCTCCCACGCTAATGAGGCTAGGCTTAACAAGTTTCTGGCCGATTATTTCAAATGATTCTGGTTATTTTCTTAGTGTTTGAAGCATTAAAATCTAAACAATGATGATTAATCGATCTTTCAGATTCATTTTGAAATACTTTTTGAATAAAAATAAAACAGAATAATGGAAATTTAAAATGTCTAATTTGAATTGCGTTACCCCAACTGGCGTAGAAAATTCGCGCTTACTTAGTGTGTTCTGATTGTGAACACTTATATTTTCAACGAATGCACACTATATTTATTTTTAACATACTAATCAGCAAAACGATTTTGAATAATTACTTTGAAGTTTGGTTTCATTTCAGGTATAAACTGCAAATAAATGGTTTTAAGGTTATTTGTGTGAACTAAGCTTTTATATATAACCATTTCAGGCTTTGCTAGGTTGATAATTTTTTGCTAGTGTTTGATTTGATTTACTTGCCGTCATTTTTTTATATTACTGCAGTTCGATTTTTCATTTTCCTTTCCCTTGATTTTTTCCTGCTGTACGTATTCCTTTTGCATACTTTCACTATTTTCGTTCATTTGTTTTGCATGCATTCCTTTTTTTGCATTTATTGATTTTTTCTTTTATATTTTCATTAATTAGACGTAACGTTCATCAAAACCTTACGACTAGAAATGGTGCCGTTCGTGCCACATTGGGCCATTTCGTTGAAATGTGGCTACAAGCTATTTTTTAGCGAAAAAATTGTTTTTAACAACATAACGGTACAGCTTTATAATATTTTATATTGTTATAATAAAGGTGTGTGTGTGTGTGTGTGTGTGTGTGTGTGTGTGTGTGTGTGTGTG
>JAOUZG010051355.1:452633-472120 GCA_026289955.1 Argiope argentata
ATTAGAAGTTTAATTAATTAAAAATTATGCGAAATTGCTCCATTTTGTCACAATAACTTCTGAAAATTTTGTCTTTAGAAGACGATTTTAATATGAAGTTAAAACTCCAAACTTGATATTTTTAATGAAACCAAGTTTTTGATTTATGAATTAAATTTCTAACTGTAATGAATTTTTATGGAAATATTTAACCATATTTTTGAACATCTTATTTCATGTAAAATAAAATTTTAACTCGCTCGAGCGCGTTATGCATACATGAAAAAAAATTATCTATTAATGTGTTTCCATCACGTAGATAGAAGCTAAAACTTAAAAATAAATTAACTGTTAATCGAAATAAATCAAGAAACCTGTAATATTCGATACATGTATGTATCGAAAATAAAATATTATAGCTTCTAAAAAATAAAGGAGAAAAAGGTTTCTAAGATCTTTTACAATCTTTGCAATATTAATTTTAAAAAATCGGCTTCATTTAAAGCAAACGCGGTTTCATGTTTATTTTTTAAATCGGAGCACAATGGCTAATTTGTGAAAATTTGATAATAGAAATACAAGTGTTAAAATGGTCTAAGTAAGGTAAATAATTATAGTTTATGCAACCTGAGAATGAATTCTCTAATAAATTATGAATGTTTAGGTTTTTTATATACAATCTGCTCTGTGAATCGCATTTTTCTAAACTAATATTTCAAATAAAAAGTGTTGCACTCCAGTCAACTACCTCATTCACTAAAACTGACTGATTCATGAAAATTTTAATAGACTGCATCTTAAGACTGTTGTTGAAATAAAAATGCTGATTTCTCAAAACTATTCTATTCAAAACTCCCTAAATCAATCACATTCGATATCAGAAAAGAGAAACCATTCATTGAATTAAATTAAATGTCATGAATTTTTCACAGAATATAATTCTTCAAATCTAAAGAACTGCGTAAAAGTTATACTTCAAAGATTTTATTTAATTTAAACATTAATTTGATAATCACGTCATTTAAATCCTTTAGAAAGTAAAACAAAAACAAATGAATTTCATGAAAATTCTGAGAAATTTCTGTTAAATAATTCTGGGGATAATACATAAATAAATACTAAGATTATTCTTATTGAGCATAAGTCTTAGATGTTAAAGACTATGTTTTCAATAGTCAGATTTAAAAAAACATTTTTGGCATACTAATTGTAGTTTAACCTTTTCCGCTTTAATTAGAAGTTAAAACTTTACTGGAACTGACTGAAAATTTGTGAGATACGTACTACATTAAGGCTTAAAGTTTTTATTATAGTATGAGTGAATTTTATGACTATCAAAATTTGTAGTTTACAAATATTTTCAAGAAAAAGTCTTTAAAATCCGAGAGGATGTCAGAGGATTTTCGGGTCGTGAGGGGTCACTATTGTAGGACAAATGTCAAACCTATCATAGAAAAAATCCCTAGTGTGAATCCTTGCATGAGGGTGACCTTTATAGAAGTATTCAGACCTAATTTCATAGTTTTTTTTAATTCTCTTTCAGCGTTTAAACTCAATATTTTGACTAATTTGATTAAGTAGTAGCATCATTAGCGTTCTTTAAATACAATTATAGCTTTTTCAGTTTGATTCAAAAATGATTTTAAATGAAATTTCATAATTTTTGTACTTTTGATTTTCCTGTTAAAGACAACTTATATAAAATATTGAATTGAAAATTGTAACTAGCATTCAGTTTGACGAACCGGCTGGTCTACAAAAGGTAGCTAGTTATTTAATGAATTCATACGTATGTTTAATTATCTGAGAAAATTTCGGAATTAGTATAATATACATAGAATGGAAGGCCCTATTTCTATAATTACCTATGTTGGTCGATATTTATTTAAGAAAATCTTTGGAAGCTTAGTTTTATTCTTATTTAAAATAAGTTACTATATATTTTCTCGAAGTTCTCAAAACTTAATAAATTTGTTCTGGCGTTAATCTTATCTCAATAATCCGACATATTACAAATATTTATTTCTAGGACGATTTTACTTTAGTTACATAATAAAAAATGTTTTTCTAGTATTAGTATAATAAACAACTAAAATGCATATAATCATCAATTTAATAATGAGATCACCATTAAATAATAAAGAGCTTATGAACAGTTCTCTAAAGATTCTAACATTCACCATATCCAAGAAATGTTGAGTTAAAGACATACTCAAACAACTCAGTCATCTCCAGATGAGTTGTTCGGATTTTGGTGTAATGAGCTCCCAGATTACCATGTCAATCAAACAGATTAGTCTTTCAGAAAGAGGATGTAAGGTGGAATTTATAAGGAGAAGTATATTTCTCCTCCACAAATCGAAATGATTGATTATCAACGAAGCAAACCCAATGATTAGACGCCGGAATTGATTGGCTCGCCAAAACAAGATCAATAGGGCTTTCAATGGTTTGTCAATGGAAGAAACTTCTATTTAAACTCCAAAGAATGATTTTATTTGGTTTCGGCTGATATTCAACGTTAGAATTCTAATGTTTTATCTTTGTTTTTAATGCAGAATTTAACGTTTAAAAATATACCTGGAAAATAAAATACAGCATTCGGGAAAATGTTTAAATAACTTCTTACTATCAATATTATATTTAATATCAATTTCAAGTTAGTTTTTGTTTTCCGCTTTCAAATGTTTTGTTTTTCGCTTTTCAAGTTTAAATTCATAAAATACATAAGTTGGTTTTTTATTAAAGTAAGGGTTTGAAAATATTACAATTGGTACTGTTAGTGTTGTACCTTAACATTATCATGATATTTAAAAAAATTATTTTAATTATAAAGGCTTTGCCAAAATTAAAGCTAGATTTGAATTTACCACTATTCGTGTAGTAAAAAAGTGTTGGTTACCTTATTTATTACCTTTACATTTGACTGTTGATAGTTTAGGGATAGTGATAAAGAAGTGTTACACGACAGAATAATGTGTTAACGCAAGATTTGAATCAAATAAAAACTTTTTAATTGTTATATTTTTATTGAGTCATAAAGCACAGAGGTTAGAATTATGTATGAAATAATATATTGTGAAAGTGATCTCTATGGTTTTGTTGGTGCATGCGCACTCTTATATCTAACAAAAATTCAAAGAATCTTCACACTTTTGGTAAAAAGTTAGAAATATTTTCCGACATTAATTTTAATATTATTAAATCTTCAGAATACTTTAATACTGAGTTAAATTTACCAGTACATAATGAATTTTCCTCTAATTTCTTTGAATTCATCACATTCTATTATGTAGTGCTGAATTAATCTTATTTCGCCATATATATATATATATATATATATATATATATATATATATATATATATATATATATATATATTGTAATGACTTGATCCTCGCCGATCAAATAAATGGGTAGCGTTTAAAGACAATTTCTTTATTTACAGCTTTATATGTATAAAAACAACTCGTCCTCATCTAGGGTTAATATGCTGGGAAATATTTACATCTTGATTAACAGTTCCACGACTGATAAACAGAAACTAACAGGCTGTGAGCGTATACTGCTACTGCGTGTAATTCAAGAGATCTACGAATATCTCCGGTAGGTCCTTTCCGAAGCTCGAAGCTTCTCTCTAAAGCAAAATCTTTTGGAGCCCTCGGGATCACGAGGTATCTCTCCGACTCTCCAGCTCTTCAGCTCAGCTCACAGCTCATCAGTTCAGCTCACTTCCTTAGATGAACTCTTTTCGTCATATCTACTCGACTCGTTCTCTAGTTCTTTCAAAACCTTCCCTTTTAACCTCGGTCAAACTCCGCCTCTCAGGGTCGCATTGGTGCGCTGGAGATGCCGAGCATCCAATAATTCTCAAGAAATACTCCCAGTGATCAGCAGTTAACCGTGGAAATATTTGTTAATCGTCCACCCTCTTATCAGGCCCTCCACAATAGGGAAATGTTCATATCTGGTGGTTTTAGCACTTCTTTCTTCAAAGGGCTGTAAAATGCATATGTGGTTCATTATCTGAACTTTATTCAAGTTCGGGTGGTCCCATAGGAGAAATAGTTACACCTGGGGTTTTGACACGGTTTCCTTCTTCAGAGGACCGTAAACAACATGGGTGGTCTTTTATCTGGAACTATTCACGTCCAGATGGCGACACTAAAGGGAAGAATCCACAAAGGCGATCCCAAAGAAAGGAATCGTCCCACAGCTGGCCAGATGTAATAATGTTCAAACATGTGTCTCTTAGAAAGGGAGGGAAGTTTTACAACTTCTTTATAATATATATAATATTGTTGTACATCCTTCCGAATCTATGGAAGTATTCATAAAATATTCCATATTCCGCTATAACTTGCACTATCATTGGACGAAATATTCTTTTTATAATTTTCGGTTCCTGCGTAAATACATATGCTATGCGTTCTTTACATAACATTATCCATCTATCCTTCCAGTTTATAGTCATGTCTTTTCTAATTTCTTTCTTTAGCATTTGGTATGATTTTAGGACAACAATATCTATTTGACCTTTCTGAGCAGCCTCTTTGACATATCCATCTACTGTCTAGTTTCAAGGTCATAAATGGGTACTAGTATAAAATAAAAACTCATTCTTAGAATATTCCCGTCAACTGATTAATGATAATAATTGACACCAATAAACAACTAACTCCAAAAGAACTGTGCATCTGAATAATTTTTCCCACTTAAGTATTTCACAAATAATGAATACACTGTCAACCAGCTTCAAGCCCATCATATTTTATAACTAACACAGCACAATGCTCTGACGCTAATTAATGGTTCTACACAAACGATAATTCTGAAAATCTTGTCAGAAGACAAACAGTCGTCCCGTTCGAAGAAGGTGACATTCTCGAGAAAGACAGACAGGCTCTGGTGTAAGGAGCTCCCCGGATTATCGTGTCCTTCAGCCAGACTGTCCTTGTGTGATCAAAAGGGTTTAGAGGGTGGGAATATTTTTCTTCCGTGGACAGGAATGATGGATGCAGAACTGAGTAGGTCTCTCCAGATCAGATTGTTAGACACCACGATTAAATACAAGTGGCTGGTTTTCCTGAAGACAAGGTCAATTGGACTTTCGTGATCTGTTAAAGAGAAGGGTTTTATTTAATTACTATTATTTGCACCTGATTTGTGGTTATTTTCTGTTTCATACAATTTCGTTTTTGGTTCGTTTTCGTTTCTCTTTTCTCGTTCGTTTCGTTTTCGTTTCTTTTTTCAAAATTATAATGAGTTTACTTTAAAAATTTTACTTCAAGAAATAGAAGAAAAAAAACTATCTTGATTCGATACTGCTAAAAATTCTTTAAAACACTTTATTAATTAGATAAATTTAAATTCATAAGGTAATACTAAAATTCTATTAATTTTCACTTATTTTCCCTTGATTAGTTAATTAATCAATTATTTTCTGCATTATGCAATTGCTCTTTTCAATTCATTTTTTTTAGTTAAAAGTTTATATTATAAAATTGTAGGAAAATTTTGACGAGTTTATAAATTTGTGTGCTAGAAACAGAAAATATATTTTGATATATTGCTAATAAAAAGCCGTTAAATTACATAACATTCGATACTGCTAAAAGTTCTTAAAAACATTGTATTAATTAGATAATTTATAATTCATAAGATAAGTGAAAATTAATAGAATTTTAGTGTTATTTTTCCTTGATTAGTTAATCAATCATTTTTTGCATTATGTAATAGCTCTTTTCAATTCCTTTATTTTAGTTTAAAGCTTATATTATAAAATTGCTGGAAAATTATGACAAGTTTATTTTATAAATTTATGTTCTAGAAAAAGAAAATATATTTTGTTATAGTGCTAATAAAAGGTCGTTAAATTACATAACATTCGATACTGCTAAAAGTTCTTTAAAACATTTTAATAATTCGATAAATTATAATTCATAAGATAAGTTAAAATTAATAGAATGTTAGTATTTTTTTCCGTGATTAGTTAATTAATGAATTATTTTCTGCATTATGCAATTTCTCTTTTCATTTTTCTCTTAGTTTAAAGCTTATATTATAAAACTGTTGAAAAATTATGACGAGTTTATTTTATAAATTTGTGTGCTAGAAACAGAAAATATATTTTGATATAGTACTAATAAAAGGTCTTTAAATTACATAAATAATAATTTATATAATTAGAAATAAGATAAATTAAAATTGATAGAATTTCAGATGAAAATAAAAATGTTTTTATTAAGATTTCCATTAATTAATCTTTTCTTTTTGCGATTTTTTTTTTGTTCAAAGATCTTTTTTAATTATTGTAAAGTTTTGAGTTCCTCAGTTTATATAGGTTTTTCAAAAAAAGGAATAGGCTTTTATCATAAACTGATATCATTTCTTTATATAGTATAAATTTAAAATTAATCTTTAGATAAATTGAAAACATTATAATTTAGATAAAACAAAGTTGTTAGAGTTGTAACAACTGCTGATAAATTATAATTTTTAGCCGTGCGTTTGAAATCATGTTTTCATTTGGTAATCTACGCCATTAGCACTCGAAGAATCTGTGATAGCAATGCTTACGAGTTACGAAAAATTCAAATCAGTTTGTAAAAATATTTATTTTATTATACTTCCTACTATTCGTATAAATATATATCACAATATTTATTAAAGAATTCCTTCGTAAACTATTATTCTTAAGAAGTTCTTTGCAATTTTTTAATTAACATCTTGCATATATTCTCCGTGTTGTGAAAACATAGAAATTCAGGATTCGAATTTTTTTATTACTAGGCAAATCTGTAAAAAAAATTTTTTTGATGAAAAATTTTCGATATTGATAGTATGATTCAAAGATGTCGGCTTTCTGGCACAGAGGTAGCGTGTCTTCCTCGTGTTTTGGGAGTAAAGAGTTCGCGTCCTGGTATGGCCATGGTTGTTCTTCTGTGTGCTATCCGTGAGATGAGTGAATGTCCCCCCCCCTGTGAAAAGGGGATGTGTGTAGCTAAGTCGTTCTCTTGGCCCTTGTTGGCGCTACTTCAAAAACAAGAGACGCTCCTTTCGGCTTAAATCTACTGCTGTATCGGCTAGCGGATTGTCCATAGGCAAGTGCCATAAGTAACAACAACAACATGATTCAAAGGTTATTTATAGCATTCAAATATAAGAGAATGATGTATTTTTTTATCTGATAAAAATAATTTTAATGACATCGTAACTTAAAAACTAACTAACTCGTTATAAAAGCTGTAATGCTGACTGAAATCTTGGCATTTGAAGAGCAATATCTTGATGAGCGGCCTTGAAATTAGATTTCAGAATACCTTCTTAATCCAAAAGCTACCACGACCGGTGAAATGACCGTTTCCCAATGTATCGGTAAAATTCCAGTATGTTTTGAGTAAAATTAATTTTTGTGAAAGCAGTACGCTTCCTTTTTCTTGGTAAATTATCCCACGTTTATGGATATATATGATTAACATAAATTAGCAATGACATCAAAGTTCTTATTGATGTCATAAAATATCCTCATCCTAGTCATAAAATTTTATTTTCTAGTAGTTATTGCTGAGTGTGATAGTAAATAATTTTTCCATATTTTATCCTGTGGTCTTTTACAAGTTTTTTTTTTTTTTTTTTTTTTTTTTTTGTCTGAAAGTGATTTCGACTTTATTCCCAACAGTGAAAAAATTGTTGTTAAATAAGCTGCTGAAATGTTTGAAAGTTAATTAAATCTAGACTAAAGAATTTAGACGGCAGATAAATTAACATCATCGAAATGATGATTTTTTGAATTTTAGAGCGATGCAAAAATAATTTTTATATTATTTTAATATTTTCGGAGAAACTGTAAAAAAGTCAAAATCTTGTTTACTTTTTAATTAATTAAAATTCTATTTAAATTTCAAACAGATGTCTCAGAGGAGCATATTTCCACCCTCAAATTATATTTTTGTCGAATTTGGTAACTCTAATTCAAAATATTTATCCTGTAAGCCCAAATATACACACACATTCATTTTTATTATAAACTTGCTTTTAACCGCGACTTCGTACGTACAGAAAAGCACACAACTAACCTAAAAATATTTATTAACAGTATGTACTTGAAATAAAGCAAAACCTTTAATGAAATCCGTATTTCTTTAAAATCAAGTTAAGTCTATTTTATTTATCGCTTGAAATTCAGATAACAACAACAGTATTATACACAATTTTTTTAAACTTTTAATTATAATGAAAACGCACTTGTCAACAATTACAAAACACCGCACATGCGTGAATTTTCAACGCCAATGGGAGAAACGCAAATGTGTGAATTGTCTACGCCGGTTGGGGTAACGCAGTACAGGTTAGAAATATTTCATTTCCTTTATTCTCATTCAATTTTAATTTAAAAATACTTCATAATGAATCTGAAAAAATTGTTTAATTAACAATGTTTAGTTTAAAATGCATCAAACACTAAGTATATTAACAGGATCGTATGAAATAATCGGTCAAAAAGAAGTTAATCCTAACATCATTAGCGTGGGGGTAAAAAACTGAAGTCTTATTCAATTGGAGATGGGGAAATGAAGATTTTTCGCTGGAAAGTAAGAAAAGTGTAATTTATACTATTTTCCTCGCAATTTTTTCTTTATTTCTCTTTATAAAGACCTTTCTCGTGACTTGACGAATATAATTTTAAAAAATTAGCCGAATTGGTACATTTGTTCTCGAGTTTTGTGCTTAGCAACATATTTGGCGATTCTTTTTTATTTATATAGATTAAGATTTAGTTTAACAATAAATAAATAATTTTTCATGGGATCGTTTGTATAAAGAAGATGAAATAATGTATATAAATAGAATAATAGAAGCTTATAAATGTTTTTGGATAAGGTGTCAACAAAAATTAAACGATGGCCAAGAAATTTTTGTCCTTGAAATTCTGTGGCTAGAGTTACATACTTAATTCACAGCGACAAAAACAGCATTAGCATATTTTTAGAACTACACACCCGTAGTTGACCTTGACATTAGCTGAAGCAGAACAGTCACATTATCCAAGGGATTCTGAATAAAAAACAATCACGCACTTCCATGGAAGAGGAAATAGGCCATCTCATTTGTGGTACACCTTCCAGTAAGTGGTACAGCTTTGGTGTAATGAGTTTCCCGACATGTCCTGTCAGTCAACTGGATTAGCCATGTACGAGCACGGTGGAATATTTTCTTTTCTCGGAAAGAAATAATAGATACTCAAAGAAAAGATTCTTCCCGGAATCGATTATCGGATGCTAGCACTGATTGTCGGGATATAAGTATACTCAAGAACGAAATCAAATGATGCTTTAGTGTTTCCTCTGCGGAATTCTTTGCTTATGCAAATGCTAAAGTTTCATACTTAATGTTTTTTTCTGGGAGGATTATTATGCCTCTATATCACATCTATCAACCATCTCTTTGAAACTTTCCCATAATTTATCTTATAAACATATATAGGCCTTATTAATCGAATGTCGTTGGAAAACGATAATTACGAAAGAACATATTAGATATCTTTGGCAATTAAACGTTGGAATATTATTAGGAGAAAGATATATTTGTATTTTGACCCCTGAAAGCCAAACCTGAAGCTTGATTAATACCTGAAGCTAAATTTGTATTTTGGTACTTTTTTTTTCTACAAATTAGAACAAACCTTGAACACAGAATTATAATCGTAATGACAGAATCATATTCAAAATTCCATATATTTATTGCATCGTGTTTACGGGCTTTTAAAAAGCATTCAAACAAGTAGTTCACCCCTTTGACATATTTCTAAATGTTCTAAAAAATTTATAATAGTTTAGAAGTAACTTTATAGCCGATTACTTAGGAAATGTAATAAAAAATTAATGATTTTTAAAAAGTATTACATTAACACTAGTTATAATTTTAATTTTTAATTCCCAAAATTAATAACTGCATGAGCTATAGATAAAATTATTAAAATGAAACTTTGACAAAAACATTTAACAATTCCTTATAAAATACCTCAACCTTTCTATAACTTTTTAAGAAACTCTTACGATATCTAAACTGGACAATAAACACCATAACCTTAATTTCTTGAAAATCTATATAAATAAAAATGAATCGTCAAATTTGGTGCTAAGCACAAAACTCGAGAAAGGCTCTACCAATTCGGCTATTATATATATATATATATATATATATATATATATATATATATGTATGTATGTATGTATGTATATTTGTTAAGAAACGAGGAAAGTTCTTACAGAGAGTAAAAAAGGAAAACGTGGGTGAAATTAATGAAAACGACACTTTCCCTACTTTCCCGCCAAAACTCTTCATTTCCCTACTACCAAATGAGTAAGACTTCAGTTTTTTTCCCCCACTCTAATGAGTTTAGGCTTAACATGTTTTCGACCTATTATTTCAAAAGATTCTGTTTATCTTCTTAGTGTTTGATGTGTTTAAAATTAAACACAGTTAATTAATAGACTTTTTTCATTCATTTTGAAGTACTTTGGAATTAAAATAACACAGAATAATGGAAATCAAAAATTTATGATATGTATTGCATTATCTTAACTAGCGTAGAAAATTCATGCTTTTTAGTTAACCCAATTGAATTGAAAATTCACGCATGTGAAATGTGTTGTAATTGTTGGCAATTGTATTTTCATTTTAATTAAAAGTTTTAAAAAATATATGCGTATAATACTGTTGTAGCTATCTCAATCTCGATCGATAAATAAAATAGACTAGGCTTGACTTTTAAGAAATACGGACTTGATTAGCGGTTTTGCTTTATTTCAGGTACGCACTGTAAATAAGTTTTTTAGTTTAGTTATTTACCATGTGTACAAAGTTGCGGGTATAAGCTGGTCTTATATAAAACACGACGCACATAGGCGTAATCCTCAGTGCTTTACTGGCCGACCGAGTGGCATAACGAACTGCCGTATTTCCGTGTCAATCAGCAGAATTGTCTCTGTACGGACACGAGGATTTATAAGGAAGAGAATATTTTTCTTCCAAAATGATTGATGCTTAACGAAGCGGCACTTCCCGGACCCGATGATTAGACGCCGGAATTGATTGCCGGTACTTAAGGGTGCTAGAGGAAGACAAAATCAATTGTACATTCGGCGGTCTCGGTGGGACGGGGATCCTTATTTCGGCACAAAGATTCCATTTTATTCAATGAATCCATTCAAATATTCTTAATGGTATTTCTCTTACATTGAATTTCTTTAGTAGATTGTTAATTGCCCTAGACTTTTTAATATTTGGGTCAAATTTTCAATATCGGTTCTTATTCTATAACTGATTTATGATCCTGAAAATTCTACGAATAGATTTAATATCTTGACTAATGAATTTATTTAGCCGAGATTTATCTAAATCATTATTAACCTAAATTAAGTATCCTATTTGAGACATTTATTGATATTCTTATTCTTACGATTGTATAAAATACATTTGAGGTATGGAGATTTTTGCATTTCATATGATGCAATACTATCAGCTAATAATGGATTCCAGAATTTAAAATTAGATATATCTTCTTTACGAAATATTTGTAGATTTTTGCAACAATTCGGACAAATCCATTAAAATTCTTTGAATACAGAAAAAAACTATAAAAGTTAGGCCTCCTTGAATGTAATATAACTGCAAAATTGTTGTTCTCGTGTTTCATTTTACAACAAAAGGAGGAGTGCAGTAGCTTCTGAGGGTAAGTCATATAACAGACTCTCCGACCCACCACGAAGGCACACGGATTAACCATCAGCACTGAATAACCGGACCGCCGCGACAGCAAAGTTCGGGAACTAAGATTGAGTCCTAATGGCCGTCACTGACCCAGGTACAACCCTCCCCGAAGGGAGTACGTCCCGTCATTGAGGGGGAAGCCTAACCCCCACAGTTATTGTACCCACCGGGTTGGAGAGATCCAACCACCATACAGGAAGAATCTCATCCCCAATTACGAGGTGCCTCCCCTGGGGTTAGCTTCTGAGGGTATGGACCCCTGAGCACCCGAGGGTAGAAGTCTGACTTTTAGCTCACACCCGTTACAAATCCTTTACAAGGGGTGGACTTCATTCATGCATTTCATTAATTCATCCACAGATTATAATTTAGATCTCGAACAGAGAATGATCCCCTCTGAACCAATACCCCAATAGTATTACTCTAGACATGGAGAACTTTGTGGCCACGGCAGATTTAACGAGCGCCAACCATGCACTCAGAATAACTGCAAAATAATAGCTGTTATGCGAAAGTTAATTTATTAAATAGTTTATCAGAAAACTGAAGAAATGGTCCACATTTCCTAAAGATTTTTGGTATAACCTTTAACAATCGTTCTTTATATTTGTATTGATTTCCTTCCATCCAAAGTACGTGTGGTAAATAGTATCAAAAAATGTTCTTCTAGCAATTCGGATCAAATTTCGAATTTTTGGATTAGATGTCTCGAAGGCTGAAATAAAAAAATAAAAATGAAATAAGTAATGAAAATCTGTTTTTGCAAATGTCTTAGTTATACTGCGAGAATGTTACTTTAAGTCACCCGGTATCAATCCGATAGAAAAGCGTTATGTTCTCACGTGATTCATTTTTTGGAAACATCAATCGAGTTCCAATTTTTTTTCATAAAAAAAAACCAGTATATACTGGCTTTATACAATCATGTGACTACCATATTACGTGTGCTTCAGTATTTATAAAGCGAGATATATATATACATCACAAAATCGTTTGATCTCCAAAGCATAATTTCCAGCTAGTAAGATTAAAAATTAAAATTAAAAGATTTAAATGAAATCTGCTATGCATATTTCAATATATCATGTCAGAACATCATTTCTTGAACGGCCAAGCACCATGTGCTCGTGCGAGTGGAATTATATCTCTATTCATTTTAATGGTTTCGTTGAATTAGTCACTCTAGTCTTGCCAACAATGCAAAAAAAACTTTATCTCGCATTTTTTGTTTGAAAAAAAATCCCATTTCCTATTTATTTCATTTCATATAATCACGCGCTCAAAACGACACTTTTCTAGGTTTTATTTGCCGTAGTCATTAACTTATTTTTTTAATCAGAGTTTTTGTAAAGGTGATGGCAACGCGTTATTAAAAGCTGATTTGTTGAGATGCTCGTGCAGATAATAAAATTTTTAGTTTTCGGCTACGGATTTTTGTGGAAGCTAAAAAATCTCACTCCCAAAACAATATCATGTTCTGATATGATAAAAAAAATTACATACATATTCGATACCTCTATCATTGATTCGCATTAGTTCAAATTTCCTTCTCTGTGCTTCTTTTGACTATCACTTTTTACGATCCTACCAATAGCCTGGGCAATTGGGTACATGACAGACATTCACGCAAAAATGGGGCATTTTATTTACATTAAATCCTCAAATGTGACTAATCCCCTTTTTATATAAACGTTAAAAGTGAAAAATTGAAGCCTTACAAGGGTTGAATAAATAATTTTCTGTGCATGAATTTTGAGGCTTCAAAAACCTCCAAGATAAAATGGCATCATGTTTTTATATCATAAAAAAAAAAACAAATTTCTTTTTCAAAGTATTCAAAATAGATTTCACATGATTTACGTAATTTTTTCCATGTTACCCTCCTATTATACAAGAATTCCAAATCAGTAGATTATAAAAATAAGAATAATAGTTAAAAATTAGCAAGAATTTTTTATATATATTTACAATTTTCTCCATTTGAATTTTCTTCATTTTTTTTTGAAATTTAATGAATCAAAAATTTGACTAATCGATTTTTTTATTTTTCATAAATATTAAGAAAGTCGCCGCGGAATTAAAATATCATCCTCACCACTACCATTAGTACACCATTTGAGCTATATGGGCTTTACGAACTCCTTCGATATTTTTACGTATCTCCAAGCCGCGTAAAAATATCCCTCTAGTTTACCGCTTTTACTCTAATTACTTAAAATCACTTTAATTTAACTATTTAATTCTAATTAATAAAAATTAATCTAATTTACTCCTGTTACCAAATTATTCAAACTTACGCTAAGTAATTCCTGCTACTATAAATAATCAAAATGAACCAAATTTAATCCGTCTACTCAAATTACTCTTGTTACCAAAATTATTGTGTGTGTGTGTGTGTGTGTGGGAGAGAGAGAGAGAGCTTGCATGAAGAAATTACGATATCACAGCATGAATTTTGAAAATGCACTCTTATATAAAATCAGCTAATATGATGCGGTTAATTATTTCTCATCTTTCTGGAATCATGTTGATACGTGATATTTAAAATAGACTTCAATTATTTTCCTCAATTATAATTTCACTTTTATTTTCTTTCTTAAATTTAATGAGTCCCTTACAGTATATGCTTAGCTAAGCGAAAACCCGATAAACTTAAAATTATTAGAAAACGCTGAATGGTTAGGCTTTCTCTGTCTTTATTGGTTTTTCATTTAATTAATTATTTTCGCTGAGCAAATTGAATTGCAGTATCAGCGCTTTTGTTCGGTTACCGTTAATATCTTTTCACTAATTTCATCGCGGCGGGCTTTATTTCTTTCTTTTTATAAAAGAAAGTTTTCACAACGGTGGCAGTCTTTACATTTTCTTCCAATTTGATTGGACTTATTATAGTTTTGTTTAGGCAGATGTGTGGACAATGTGCAATGAAAATTTAGAACTTGAAAAATAATCTTTTATTATAATATGTAAATTTAAAACATAAATAGGACGGGGATAGCTTGTTTGGTAGGGCATTTGATTCGCATCCCTTTGGCTATGAGTTCAAACCCACCAGCCGAAGACTCATCGTTTGTATATGTGTTAGCTGGAGCTCGTTAAATCTGTCGTGGTCGTTAAGTCCTCCACTGGGGGTACTCACTGGGGTACTGGGTCAGAGGTGCTCGTTCTCTGTTCCAGATGTAAATTACGATCTGTGGATGAATGAACGACATGCACGAATGAAGTCCAAACCGTAAAAAGGGTTTGTGACGTGTGTGAGCTGGAAGTTAGACTTCTACCCTCGGGAGCTGAGAGGTCCAAAGTAGTCTCT
Organism: Argiope argentata; assembly: GCA_026289955.1. Classification (NCBI taxonomy): domain Eukaryota; kingdom Metazoa; phylum Arthropoda; class Arachnida; order Araneae; family Araneidae; genus Argiope; species Argiope argentata. The sequence goes on from JAOUZG010051355.1 coordinate 467,698, forward strand.
GAAACTACTGCACCCCTACTTCCATTGTAAAGCAAAACATGAGAACAGCAACAAAACAAAAATAAATTGAAACTTTTTCAAAATTTAGTAATCATTGTTCAATGTATTTGTGGCATTAGATTCAGTGAATTATTTTATTCGTATTAATAATAAACAAAAATTAGTCTGAGACTTTTGTTGCTGTGTGAACCAAGCCCTTTGAGTTATAGCTCAGAATAGGACTCAAATATATAGACAATTATAAGCTAAAAATGTGCAATTAGATAACACGTTTTGAAATTTCAATTAATTCAAAGTTAAGCTAGTTTTTGATTTTTTTTTTCAAAAGAACTCTTGAAAATATAGTTAAGAATAAATTATTTTTACACAATTCCATTTTTTGTAAAATTTCTTTTTATTAACACAATTTTTTATCATAAATGTTTCCTAATAGCTCAGTGGAGAGGTTAAAAAATATTTCTTGACTTTCAAAATTATTATTTTTAAAGACATTTCATAAGTAAAAATTGTATATTTAATTGTTATAGGAGGACATTAATCAATTTTTATAATAAAGTGAATGTATGTTTGATAATAATTCTTCCTTCATTTCTATTACAGGATGAAAAGAATCAAGTATTAACCACAAACGTCTGGCTAGATCAGGTTCGTATATTTACTTTTTCCAGTTTTAATGCCTATTTCCTAATAAATATGACAAATTTTTGGTCAAATTGTGCACAAATGGATGGTATAATCTTCATGAATTTTTGAATAGTTTTAGTTATCAAGTTTTGTGAAAATATAGATTTAATTTCTAAGTAGCACAACATATGTTCAGCAATAATTTATAATCAATATTCATCAATATTTTACAAAATTGCAAATATCGTTTAATGTTGCATTGTCATCTAGTTTCGAGCTTAAAATCTCTAGCTCATTAGGAAGTTAATTTAAAATCGATTGAAAAATTTGTACTGACAAATAGGTAAAAAAGAAAGCGATTTTGTGGGAACATATTTGTAAATATTAAATGAGAAACAATGATATGATTTTTAATAAAGTAGTCCATGTCAGTGTTTTTTCATTTCATGAATATTAAATTTTTCGTGATTTATTGGTTAAATAATGTATATTGTTGTGTTATCCATGAAAAATATCTGACAAACTGAATATGGGGATAAGATTTTAATTTTTTCCTTAGTATTTGGGTTTTCAAGTTTTTATCGCTTTTCTAAAATTTTGCGCCACTCATTATTAAACATAGACACCTAAATATGTGAAAATATCAGTGTTAATCATTAAGGAATAAGTGCCAAATTTAGTGTTTTTCAAATGCTGTATAAAATTTCTGGAAAAAACATGCATATTTGCATCACATTTTCTTCATAAATACCTTCCCTAATCTTGCTTTAATTGCTTATTCCTGAATTGTTAGAGGATTAGTGTTATCATTACCCTTAGAGGAAAATTGGTTTAATATGAATTTAAAATAAAATTATGCTGTTTTTGTCAATTAAATGATCTAATGAAAAAAAATTTAAATCTTACAATATTATATTATTAGTCCCTTTTCCCTGCTAAGCACGGTCGATCCCATGGTATGTTGTTGTTGTGTTGTGACTAATGGCACTTGCCTTGGACAATCCCCCTCTGATACGATCAGCAGACCATTTAAGCCTGAGAAAAGCGTCTCTTTGTTTTACAAGTAGCGCCATCTAGCACCAAGAGTGCGTCTTAGCTACTCACACGTCACAACCCTTTTTTAGGGGGCGGACTTCATTCATGCAAATTCATTCATTCATTTCAGATCGTAATTTAGACCTGGAACATAGAACGATCACTTTTGACCAAGTACCCCCAGTGGTATTACTCTCGACATGGAGGAATTTGCGACCACGATCCGATTTAACGAGCACCAGCCGCCATACACTCGTGGAATCTTTTGGCCGGTGAGCTTCCAACCCGTAACCTAAAGAGTACGAGTCCAATGCTCTACCAACCAGGCCATCCCAGCCCATGGTATGTGTAAGGCGGATGTAGGCTCAAATCCCCACAATTTCCATCGTAGGTATGCAAAGATTCGATGTTGCACCCTCAGGTCCGAATTAATAGGGGATTTCCTGCAAAATGTTGGTAAACGGCTCAAAACATCAAACAGAAAATGGAAAGTGTGAACTATTAGTAGCAATTAAAAAGATTAAAATCATTTATTAAAGAGAACAGTTTTATTTCTAATTGTTTTATTCCTAATGTAGCTTGACCATTTTATTTTCTTTTTTAACATATTAATAAAATAAACTTATTATAGAACTTAATTTTAAATTAATGATATTAAATTACATTAGTTACATTAATTTTAAATTGCTTTCGGTTCCCAAAAATCCTGAATATTGTCTTTTTTATTTTGACACCAAAAATACAAAATAATTGTTCAAAAAGTACCTTTTTATGTTTGATTCGAAGATTCATATTATGCTAAATAGCTACTTTATTGATATTTATTTTTAATTTTATTTTTTATTGCTATATTGATTTTCGTTTTTCCGTAATCTTTAAAAAAGTAATCGATTGCCTTTTTTTGAATAATACTCAGCATTTTAAATATCCAATAATTGTAATTCAAGTCGTAGAAAAGTTCGTATTAATAATCTCTAAGCGAAAATTGTGAAATCGTGTACATTATCCATTCTATTTAATTGTATTGCATTAGAGAAAAAGGCGTAAAATTTTTCGTGATGTAAGCATTTTATTTATTGGTATTATTGGAAATCATTTACTTCAATGATACATTTTATACATAGCAATAAAATACATGCTTAAATTTATCTTCAAATTCAGAATTGAATAATTTGAATATTTATCATGAATCAAACATTTTATATTGGGTTTTGAATACTTTCAAAATGTTTTTTCTTATTATTTTTAGCAAATGTAAATAATGTTTAAATGATTCAATAAAATGAATAGTTTTGAATTTCATTTGAGATTTTTTTTCTAAAGAATAAGAATACTAATAAGTTGAGCCATAAATGTTTCTAAATTCAGTGATAAAATAATTAAATTATGTTAACTTTTTAAAATAGCATAAAAAAACATTCTGTCTCCATCTTTGAAAAACGTTTGTATTATTTTTAACATTATCTTTAGCTTCAAAATCCTGCAAACGACAATTTTTTCCATTAAAATTAGTTTACAAATATATTCAAATGAACAAAATAACATTATTAAAATAAATAATATTATTTCGTTCTTCAACAGTCTTTATTGGCAGGTTGGATATTGCAGATATAAAAAATTTATTATAATTAAAGCTCCATGGAATAGACAAATTTATTTGTAATAATTTTCTTTCCTTTTCACAAAAAAATTTATTTAATATCCCTTATTATTTGTAAAAATAAGTTATTTCTTGATAGAATATTTCGTTTTTTATTATAACAAAATAATTGACTCAATGGCAGATTGGATATTTGTGATATTATACCAAAGAATAAAACTATAAACTGAATTTGATCTCAAAGAAGAAACTAGTGTGTCTCCACGATCATTAATGGATTCAAGTTAGGCTTACATTACCGCAAGCGATCGGCAACTTTCCATCTTTGGAACTAAAGAATATATGAAATTATAAGTGACAGCAAGAAGCTGTGACTAGATTTATGGTACGCAATCATAGGATTCAGTCTGGATTATGTTCTGCAGCTTATTATGTGGATATGATGAAGAAAAATAATCCAATTAGGTGTTCTCCGACTGTTCCAAGTCGTATGATTCATTGTATATTATATAGGGAGTTATATGGAGAAAATGCCAAATGTTCAATTCATTCATTCAGATAAGAAAAAAGGTTGTATTAACATATATATCAATAAACAAGTAAAATAAAAAAATTAAGTCACTTCCTAGTTAGGTTATCGAAGAAACTTATTTATTTTAGTTATTTTTATTAAATAATTACAATTAATTTGAATAATTTAACAAAAATTGATTTTCGCAAGAATTGAACTCGCACTTTTTACCTTCACGTGAAAAATACTGAAATCCTCACATTTTTCCTATTGTGCTACTTACTGCCTGTCGATTTCAATTTCCATTACAAAATGTTAAACTCTATTTAAATTATTAAAAATTAATTTAATTTAATTCTTAAATTAATATCTAAAAATACTGTGTTAACATTACATTCATCCCCTACAAGTTTTAAAAAAATGTATTTGAACTTGAGTGGATGTATAAATATTATTTTATTGACGATTGAAAACGATATTGACGATTAAATGATTTTTATAATCATACCCCATTTTGAAAATAATATGTTTATTACTGATAAAGTAAGAATTTAATTTTGAATTTCAACTATTAGTTCACACTCTCCTTATATTACATACACATATTGTGTGTGTGTGTGTGTGTGTGTGTGTGTGTGTGTGTGTGTGTGTGT
>JAOUZG010051355.1:480795-493953 GCA_026289955.1 Argiope argentata
GAGAGAGAGAGAGAGAGAGAGAGAGAGAGAGAGAGAGAGAGACCGTAAAGAAATCTCGTGATTGTTTCAAATCTATTTTAATTGGTTAATGGCTTAAATTAATTAAAATAAATAATGACTAAAAAAATAATGTTCTCCCATAATAACTTTAAATTTAGGATCGAAGATTTCATTCTATTTTAAGTATTTTTATTTAGCATTACATTGTTTTTCAATTTGTAGATCACTGTTTTAATTCGATTTTAATGGTTAGTTTTGATTTGAATATTCTTGAAAATAATGAGCAGAAAATAAAACTGTTTTACCTATTTTAAGGAAATAAATCCTCTAATGTTGTTATATATTTATAATAAAGCAATTAATGCATTTTTTTATTTCTTTGGAATTCTACTAATTTACCTGAGATTTATTGTATTACAGTTTTTGTTAGTTATTCTGTGATAATCGGATTTGATATAACGTCAACAGGATTATAACCTGTCTAGACGAGAATATCTTCTAGTAAAAGAATATTTTTTGATGTTACCGTATTTGCACATCTTTTTATTCATTATTAAATGACAGGATGATGAGCTCGTATTTAAATCATTATATTCACAATTAAAGATGATTTACACCTTGAAGTATATTGTCTACGAATTAACATTTGAAAAATTAAAATAAGGACATTAACTTTTAACGTGAAAAAGTTTATAGTTAAAATACTATATGTTCATTTTGAATTGTGTGTAGCAAAAATTGTTAAAATTGCTCTATGGAGCAGATAGTTTAGACTTCAAGCTCAAAAAGTTGTAAAAAAATAGATTTCATTGGTTTAGAATTTAGAGTATTTTTTTAATTATATAAAGGTAAACGAATCAAGCATAAACTAATATCATGTTTCAATGTTAATAAAACACAGTTCCATATATCCCTTCACACTTTCATGGGCCAAAGGAAATATGCTTCCCACCAATATTATCGAATGAAGTTATGTAGATTGGGATAAGTTCGGACGCAAGTTTCAATCAAACAGAAACTTAGATGTTTCAGTTCCTTATCTCACACTAAATACCTTGCTTTGTTTAGTTTCTTATTTGTTAACTAACCAAATTAATTAATCAATCAAAATAAATTTATTTAATAAGTTAAATAAATCCCTTTCCGTAAGCCAATCTCCATTCTACAAATATTTTAACATACCATGATAAGAAAAAAATTGTCTTTTAAATGGTTAAACTTTTAATTCTAATTAATATTAGAGTTTCTCCATTATAAAATTTAAAATGGTCAGATTTCTTTTACTTTGAATTAATTATTGTTAGAATTAACTAACTTGATGGAAAAATTTGAGAATAATTTTTATTTCCCATTTCTATGATTTTCTGCTCTTTGCCGATATAAATTTTGAAATACAAGAAATTTCAATTAAGTTTGAGAATATTGCACTCTCGAATAAAAGAAATTTCAATTAAATTTGAAAATATTGCACTCTCGAATTCTTTTCCAAATATTAGGATGATCGCCATCTTGGAGTGCATTTTTGATTGGCGTTTTGGGATTGCAAAGGAAAATTTATTGATTTGCAAAGTATTGTAATCGATAAAGTATTCGATATTCAGATTTTTCTGAGTCTCCATATTTTAAATATGCCTGTTTTGAAAAATATATTTTGGGAATTATATCTACCTGTTCACTTTATAATTAAAAAACGCTTTTGAGAAAGACAGGTGAAATTTGGTATAAAGTATTACCATCAAATTTTCATACTTCTATCAAAAGTTGAATAAAATCTATTCAGATTTATTCATCTTTTTGTGCAATTTTTACACCAATGTTATTAAGATTTGGTGTACTCTTTACACCAGGGGTTCTCTAAAAGTGGGTAGCGAGATGTGTAAGAAAGGTTTAAAGAAAATTAATTTATTGCTGTAGTTTTCATTAAATAAGAAGAGTACACATAAAACTTTTAATACACATAGAAGTAGGGTTTTGTGTTCCATTAGTTAATGGGATATATAAACTTATTTGGGATTAACCAGTTTTTTAATGTCTGGAATGAACTTTGTAACACACAAAACAATGTCATTTTCCAGTGTCGAACGATTGCTTGATTTTGTTAATTAAATTTATCATTATGGAGAATCCTTGTTCACAGTTGTAATGTGTAGAAAATGGCATCAATTTAATGCTGTTAAGGATAGTTCTGGGTATTCCTTTTTAAAATGTACCCAAAATTTGTCGACATAAGCTTCGTTAAAAGTTACTTTAGCTGACTGATCACTTGAAATCTCTATCAGTTGATCATGATGACGGACACTTAGCTAAGCTTTTGTTACGGCTTGCTCACTGAACGAATTGACTATCCACACAACCCCCACTCATATCCTTAACTGGAATGTAATCTGTAAACTGTTCAATCAAAATTTCGAGATGAGATGATACTAGTAAGGAGAACGATAAAGTGTCAAGGGATGTGGCGCCAATACCCGACACATACGCTACGAACTCTTGAGTGCGTGTAAAATTTTCAAAATCTCTGTCTAAACTTTAGACAGAGTTAAAACTTTGGGGGGAGTCGCCAAAATACTTAGTCTAAAAAAAGGGGTCGTAGTGTCTAAAAGTTTGAGAACCCCTGCTTTACACCAAATTTGTGTATTTCTATCAAAAGTAGAATGAAATCTATTCAGATTTCCAACCTAGATCAAATGAATATGACATTTACAAAATTCCACATTTAAATGAACAAAATTTGTTATAAAATGTTTGCATCTAGTGTGGAATTGCCTCTTTGTCTTTAAAGAAAGGTTGACTGTCTTCCGGTCGATACATTTGCATACATATATAAAATTAATCCTAGAATGCAATGACTTTGATAAAGAGAATTAAGTGTATGATCTTGTAATTATTATTATAGCTCTGTGTGAAATTTTGATTGTAATTTATTTAAATCAAAACGCATATTGAGTTTTATTGCTATACTAAAAAAAATTAAAACTCTATTATATGTGAATACTAAAAATAAAAATCTGAATGCTCATCAGTCTACGTACTACTCTAAAGTTCACAGTTTTATGATGAAGCAGCATCACTCTTAATAAGGTGCATGAAAGAAAGTTACAAGGAGACACATCTTCCTTTTTTATGCAGCACAGAACAATATACTTGTTTAAGTAATACAAAATAAACAGTTATAATCCTTTCCATGGGCTGGTATATCCTGATTGTTTGGGTAATTGGCTTCGCATCCCTTCGATTGCGAGTTCGAACCCGCCAACCGAAGACTCTCCGTGTGTATGGTGGCTGGTGCACGTAAATCTGTCGTGGTCACAAAGTCTTCCATTTAGAGAATAATACCACTGAAGGTATTAGGTCATAAGCTATCGTCCTCTGCTCCGGATCTAAATTCGGATATGTGTATAAATGAATGAAATCCGTTCTGTAAAAAGGGTTTGTGACGTGTGTGAGCTAGAAGTGAGACTTCTGTATCACTTCAGTTTCCTCAGAAACTACTGTGCTCAGGGGTTGAAAGTATCCTCAGAAACTACTGCACCCCTCTTTCCATTGTAAACCGGAACACAGGCAACAATCACACTGTTTCCATTCCGAATATTCTCAAAACCATGCGTCTTAGTTGTCGTATAATTAAAAATAATTTAAGAACATTAATATTTAACTGAAGATAAATCATATGAACTTTCACAGATTTCCGCTTTACACATTCCTACCTCCATCTTTGTTCCATGAAATAAAAACTATAAAATTCCTTCATTTTTTAAAAAATATATAAATTTGTTTTACTTCAGAGTTTTACTTCACTGTTACCTTAAACGACAGTAAAGCAACGAAGAGATAAGAATCTTATGTCAAAAACTGTTTCACTTCAAACAGTTTAAATGAAAACTGCTCAATTCCTTCGGTTCCAATTTCAGTCATTTTACATAAAAAATCCATTTCGATCATTTCATCTAAACAAAGAAAACGTATCTTTCAGATACGTTCGTGACAAAAATATCCTATTTTGAATGACTCGCTCGTTAAATTCTTGGATGGGTATTCCGCATGGAAAATTTAACTTTGACGATTGTCCATTGTTCATGCTTAAATCTGATTGACGAAAATTCTGAAATGATTTTCCAGTTTTCGAAAACCATTTGACTTAAATATTATTTTGACAGATATATTCTGTGGCTCTGGTTATTAATTTAATGAAAGGTTTGATAGAAATAGAAGAAATATTCATTTGTAGTTGGTCCTAAAATAGAATTCGAAAATTAATATTGCAAATGATTTTTTATTATAAAATCTTAGTATTTCGTCAGCCATATGATTTCCCAATATCTTTTTAAAAATTTAACAGTTCTCATAAATATAAAACTTGATGAGTTATTTTCCCTTAAAATTAATAAAGATTCGAAATTGTCCACTGTTTTTCTGAGTTATTGTACTTGATGATATTACAATAACAGATACTGATAATATTGCAATAACAATTCCTGAAAACAATATCTAGTTTTGATAATAATATCATTTTCATAGCTTAATTATCAATAATCTAATAACAATTTTTAACTTTAAATGAGAATCACCATTTTATGCTGAATTTGATAAACATTAATTATAAAATCAAATAATATAAAACAAAAATTTAAATCCATTCCTACTTATATCTATAACAAATATTTTTATTTTAGTTACTTTCTATTAAATAATTACAATTAATATAAATAATTTATCAAAAGATTATGGATTTTTGCCAGAATTAAATTCGTTTTCTTCTCCTTCACGTGAAAAATACTGAAATCGGCGCATTATGCCTATTGAGCTAATTACTATTGATTTCAATTTTCATTACAAATTGTTAAAACTCTGTTTAAAGTATTAATAATTAATTACATTCAATGAATAAATTGATATTTGAAAAAACTGTATTAACATCGAGTGTAATTCACAAAAAGTTTAAAAAAATTTATTTGAACTTGAGTGGATGAATAAAATATATTTTATCAACGATTGAAAATTTGAACGAGATTTTATATATGAAGGAAGAGTGTGATCTTATTGTAAGAATTGATAAAACTCTGTTATAGTAACAAATAAATAATTCTTTTCAGCCAACCAGTTGTTAGACCCTAATATTAACGCATTAATTTATCAATATCAACTTAAAATTCGTAAGAAACATCTTTTTAACATAAAAAACAAATTTCAAATTTTCACATAAATTTAAAATCATAGTTGTGCAATAAATACAGGTCATTCTGAATAGTTAGCCATACTCACAAAACAGTGAAGCAAAGTATCGAAATCTGTTCACATGATCACTGTGTTAAAGTTTTATTTTGTTAAATTCTAATTAAACAGAATTCTAATCAAAATTTCAAAAATTTGCTCTGAGGTATACAATCTTAGCTATTTAGACAAATATATACCAAGTTTCGTAATTGTAGGTCAGGAGATCTCCCCTATTGAGCGCTAACACTCCCCTCATTCACATATATTCACTTTTAGCAAAAACCGAAATAGGTATGCTCAAACAAATGTATATATATTTATAATCGCGAATAATAATAAAGATAACTCCATTCATGCATCCACTGATCGTAATTTAGATCTGGAACAGAGAACGATCATATCTGACCTAGTACCCATCGTGGCATTACTCTCAACTTGGAGGGCTGTTTTACCATGACAGATTTAACGTGCACCCGTCACCACACACACGGAGTGTCTTCGGCTGGCGGGTTCGAATCCTCAGCCCAAGGGATACGAATCCAACACCCTACCAACCAGGCTATCCCGGTCCTAGTATACTTAAAGAAAATCTAGCGTTTAACCAAAAGCAATATGTCGTAATTTTGATATATTTTATCAATGAATTTGTACATATTATCAATTTAAAATACAACCACTTTGATAAATAAAATTAAATATATATATAGTCCTAAGACCCAATTCAGAATCAGAATTAAATTCGTTCTCCCTTTTTTTCAGTATACGGCAAAGCCAAACACAAAAGAGACCACTGAGTATAAGTATATGAGAAAGCCAAATTTCGATAAGACTCTTCTGGCCTCATCCTGTCCCACTTCACAACAATGTATGCGGGTCATCATCCCTATCTCCCTTCTCCTGATCCTTGTCACTTTACCTTCTTTCTGTTCGAGTGCAATTTTCCTTCATCATTCGCCAGAAAGGCGCCGGGCACTTCAAAAGAAGTCGTGGAAGTAAACGTTTTCCAAGTTTTTCTCCATCATCAAGAAACTTGTGCCCTTTCGGTTTCGTCTTGTTTTTTTTTATTCTCTATATTTATCCTTAATCGAATCTTGAAGTTTCATTGCCTTGTGAGGTCTCTCTTATAAATTATATATATATATATATATATCATGATTTTATTTCTTTCAACAATTCTTGGGTACTTTCTCTGTTTAGAATTTATTTAATTAGCTTTTTTAATATAATTCAGGCGATCTAACTGTTAATTAATATTTACATCATTAAAAAAAGTTCAAAACTTTTTGCAATTCAGATTATTGAACTTAGAACTAGTAATTCTGGTATTCAATCATTTTTTGGGCTGTAAATATTTACTAAGAAATATTTTAAGATTTTAATTAGATATTTAAGCAGAAATATGATTCGAAATTTTAATTATTTGCTTCAAAATCTTCGGAGTATATCAATGAAATCCAAAAAAAAAACATTTTTGTATAAGGGTTTCAAATACAGAAATGCCGGCTTTCTGGCACAGAGGTAGCGCGTCTTCCTCGCGCTCTGGGAGTCCCCGTTCGGGCAGGGCTGTTCTTCTGTGTGCTATCTGTGAGATGTGTGACTGTGCCCCCCCCTATAAAAAAGGGCTGTGCAAGCAAATATGTGATGAGTGTGTAGCTAAGTCGTACTCTTGGCCCTAGTTTGCGCTACTTCGAAAATAAGAGACGTTCCTTTCGGCTTAAATCTGCTGCTGTTGGTATCAGTGGGGGGGGGGGCTTGTCCATAGCAAGTGCCATTTTCTCTGATGTATACTCTCCATTTTCGGATTCTAAAACCTTCCGCTCATTTCTGAATGCATCAGGATATGCTTATTTAACGCTTTAAAGGGTCATATTTTTCTAGCCATGATATATTAAAATATTTTTTAAATTGAGATTGGCTTTAAAAAATAATCATTTCACTTATTAGATGAATTTTATTTGATTAATTATTGAATTTGGTTAATTAATAATTAAGCAGCAAAATCAAAACACTTCATTTTGTGTGAGATCAGGAACTCTAAGATTCTGTCGTATTGAAAAATGCTTCAGAACTTAACCCAATCTACATAATTTTATTAGAAGATTCATAAATTTGGTGGGAAGTATACTTTCCTTCGCCCTTGAAAGGGTTAATCAAAATAAAGGTGAGAGGAAAGACAAAAGAAGTGTTTACGTTCACAACGAGTTGAACTCGAATTATTCGCGAATTTATGAAGCGCCAAAACTGTTACCAGTAAAAAGTAAAAATTCACAGTTAAAAACTTTGAAACAGTTTTTATGGACCATGTGGAACCTAAACATTAAATTATCATGAATAAAATAAAAAATGCAAGATTTCTGTTCTTAAAAATTGGTAATTCACTTATTTTCACGAAATATTTTTTGTTCAAACAGTTTTTAATTTAAAATTCGTTATTGAATATTTTGATATAATTTTGGGATTAAAAATGGTCCTTACATTTAATGTTATATAAAACAATTCTTGTCCTATTCGAATAATTTTTTTAACTATTTTAACTTTTATCCGTATAAGCAAACAAAAAGCCATATTAAAATAAAATAGTTCTTTCAGAAATGACACGACACTCATAAACACTCGAGGAAAAAAAACTAAAAGAAAAAGTTTATAATTGGACAGGAATCAAGATCAAAGAACGAGGAAAAAATTCTGAAATGTGCTCGTCTTTCCATACCTCACCCTTTAGTGAGGTAGAATTGTCCAAAAGTAATAGTCTTTGGATAACAAAACAAACAGTAATTAAAAAAATTACGATAATTTTTAATGAGATTTGCTGTCACTATTTTAAATTATTATATGAAAACCTGTTTCAGTTTTCAATATGAATTTTGACCGAAAGTTGAATTTTACTAATAGTCATCAGTTGAATTTTTGAAGTTACTGATAGTTGAATTCTTAAAGTTACCTTTAGTTGAATTTTCAAAGTTAGTGATAGTTGAATTTTTACTCTCTTATGAAATTAACTCATGAATGCAAACATCCGAAATATTTTGCAAACGGTGGACTTAGCTTCCAGAAACAATTATGTGGTAATAATTAGAAAATTATAAGAAAAAATACTTAAATATATAATGGAGTTCTTAATTTATAAGAAAATTTTACGCTATTTGAAAATGCTTGAGTAACTGTAAACATTAAGCTCTGAGAAAATTTCATATGAAGTGTATTAAAAGTAATTCAAAGTGGGCTTGATTTTTCAAGTCATATACATATATTTAAAAAATAAATGAATATGTATTATAAATGTATTATGAGATCAAATTTTTCAAGTAAGGGATTTCATCACAGGAAAAAAAACCTTTCATCGCAAATTTCAAATTTCCATGCTAGAATATTTTTATCATGCAATAGCCAATATTGGTTATTGAAAATTCAATTTTCGAGCCATGACTGGCCACCCAAACTAATGCATTGATCGATCGAATCCTTCAAAACATTTTGAGAAAAGTAAATTGAATTTACTAATATAATCTTTCAGGATAATATTTTTACAATAATATAAATAAAACTAAAACTAAAAAGGTTTGAAATAAAACGTTAAAAAAATTGAAATGTTTTGAATTTAGAAGGCTTCCTGATATTTTATATTTTTTATGGTACCACCTCAACTCTATCTTTACTAAATTAGCCCGATCTGAGTGTGTAAATTTTATACTAGTGGACCAGGGTCGGCATCTGAAGGCCTTGGTGGTGAGGACTCGACCCCTGAACTGTAGGGTTTCATACTCGAGACTCTCTTCCACCGAAGAACCGTCGTGTAAGGGGGTCAGTCGCACGTCAAATCCGTCAGGGACAAATGTACTGCCGTCGGTTTTGAGTGGAGAGGGTGGGGGTACTAGTTCAAGTGTTATCCTCGTCATCTGGCCATGGTTCATAAGTACGAGGTCTGTCACAAAATAGCCCTAGTGTAGCTTTGCAACGGGACGTTAATATAACTGAACCAAATTAAACGCCGGGCGTTTTCTGTTTTAAACAAAAGGAGAAGAACGTAAAGTGATTTATCAAGGAAAATGTCCTCGCTTTATATTGTGCCCATCTCGCTTAAAGAAGAAACTGATCTCCAGGTATAGAAGTTTTATGGCTGCATAGGAGAAAGTTAGCATTAAAAAATCAAAACTATTTCCTATAGTTGACAATCATTCTATGTTCTTTATATTTGATTACCTCTTTTGTACTTCCCAAGCCCCAGTCCTAAAACAGCATTATGTTTTCGCATGTTAATAGCAGAATTCAGTTTAAAAATCAAAATGATATTATTTTTCCGACTACTTGTATACAGCCTACCATCCCGCCACTAGTTGTATTGACAGATATAAATAAGGATTTGTTGTGATCCTATCATAGATCATTTATATCCATCATAAATGAGATATACGTATCATAAATCATTTGTATCTGCCATATTATATCTATCTACCATTACTATATCTACCATCATTTATATCTATCATAAATCTAATATACGTATTATAAATCATTTATATCTATCATAAATCTTTTATAACTTTCATGAAGGATATAAATTATATCAAATATCTGTAAACTACAAGCTCCGTCGAGAATGTATGTGACGTAATTACCGCGTCACTCATCATCCGAGTATTAACTCCCGCAGCTTTTATTAAATGCTTTTTCCTCTCTTTCTCAATGGAATGTTTTTGAGCATTGCGTCGATGAAGCGCGTAGTAAAATCAAATGTTTAATTTATCTAGTTAAATTAAAGATAAAATTATCTTTTTCTAAAACGTTGTAATGAGTAGAGACACAACAAAATACACGCAAACCTGATTACAACAATCATCACCCGTCCATAACGCCGGCTGATTCACAGAGCTGACATCCTCTTTCAGGTGGTTGGGCCCCACCCACTAAGTGATCAATCTCTGACTTTCCTCCTCGTCTTCCCGTACACCTATCATCCTATTGAACCAGAGCAGGGAACCACTTTCAGAAAATCACCGCAAAGTTCTCGAAATTCCTTCAATCTTCGTTCACCAACAAAAGAAATCCAAACACTTTGAAATTTTCAAATAGCTTCAATAGTTCAATACTCACATGCCCTTGAATGTTTTAAGATTTTCCGGTGTCATCATTATTTTGTCATCATGATCTGGTGCCATCATTATTATGTGTCATCATGATCTGGCGCCATCCTTATTTTGTGTCATTATCTGATGCCATCCTTATTTTTATCCGGTGCCATCTTTATCATTATCTGGTGTCATCATTATTGTGTGCCATCCTTATTATTGTCATCCTTATTTTGTGTTATCATTATATGGTGCCATCATTATTATTATGTGTCATTATTATCTGGTGTTATCATTATTATGTGTCATCATTATCTAAAGCCATCCTTATTTTGTGTCAACATGATCTATTGTCCTCCTTATTTTGTGTCATCATTATATGGTGGCATCATTATTATGTGTCATCATTATCTGGTGCCATCATAACTTCAGTCATTATTTTGAACTTATAGATCCTTTCATAAATTCGAAATTTCTATAAATCCCTTAAAATAATGCTAAGCAAATCCAATTCCTCCGCAAATGAATTTATTTTCCCGAATTCTTTAAAATTATATTTTGAAGATTCACAATAAGATTCTTATGTTCATTTACAGATTCTTCCAAAATTGTGTTTCACAGGTTAGAATTGGATTAAATTTTTTGCTAATAAAATGTAGATTTGTTTTAAATATAATATCAATTTTTTATCTAGCATTTTGAATAAATTTTCGTTACTGATAATGAACTGAAAAGAGGATAGCATCATTTTATATGAAATTCAGGACGTATTCTTCAATCATGAAATACACATAAGCCACAACCAAATATTACTGACGTATCATTAACTATTTAATTTCTTGGTGTATCCACATCAATATCTTTTATTTCAGAACTCTATAGAAATATGTTTTCTTTATCTGGTACGAAATTTCCATAAGTTTAATCAGGTTTATTTCAATTTTCTAATAAGTGGGCTGGAATTTTATTTAAAATCAAACGGCAACTCAAATGCCAACTTTTTATTTCATCGTGATTCAACCGATCCCTTAACGATTCAATACGAAACTGATCTATTCTTTCAATAGCTGATCCCATGTCAGCAGGGTTACCATAAATTTAATACCTGAAGCAACGTCAGAGAATGGTTGCAACATTTTTAAATAAAAAGCGCCAGCAAATCGGTGACATAATTTACACAGCTTTTCAGCATAAAATAATGACCAAATTTCAAGCTCAAAAATTGTTAACGTGCTCATTATTTATTTATCTTTAAAACACAAAAACTTTACCCAATAAAAACATTTCTGTGTTAAATTGTTATTTTATCATTAACGTATTCTGTCTCTTTTAAGTACATAAGTTTTTTTTTCAGTGGCGCCTTTGATAGATATATTATGTAAGAAGTAATACCTGTCTAGACGGACTGTTAACTATATACTAGATCCGATTAAATGTCATTTAACTTCGTTCCTCTGTTCGTTGTGCGAATTTTCCTATCCTTTTTTTTATTTCCTATTTTGACTTTTTCCTTATACTGAAATAGTCTCTATATTTAATTTTCACAAACGCTAAAATCAAAAACTATACACAAAAATCAAGCTGAAAAAAATGATGAATTAATAAAAAAAAGATCCATTAACAATTACAAAAAAGTCGAAATAATTGAGAAAATAGCTTTAAATTGTAGCTTATAGATCATTGACTACATAAAAACTAGAAATAGATTAGAAAGTTTATAATCCATGGTTAATTTTTATTATCATGTCAGAACATGATGTTATTTTAAACGTCTTCAATGGAAATTCAAGAAATTATGTTCTGGCATGATACATTGAAATATGCATAGCTGATTTCAATTTTTACTTTTTTTTTATCATGTCAGAGTATGATATTGTTTTGGGAGTTAGGTTTTCCGACGTCACCAAAAATCCGTAGGCGAAAAATAAAAGCTTTTAATCCGTAGGCAAAAAATTGAAATTTTACTATCCTTACGAGAATCTCAAAAAATTACATTTTAATACCACCTTGCAATCGTATTTACAAAAGCCCCGATTAAAAAAAATAAGTGAATGACTGCGGCAAATAAAACCAAGAAAATCTCATTTTGAGCCCGTGATTATATAGAATGAAATAAATAGGAAATGGGATATTTTTTTAAACAATAAAGGCGAGACAAAGTTTTTTGAGATCGTTTGCAATACTAAAGTGGCTCATTCAATGAAACAATGAAAATGAATAAAAAATATAATTTAACTCGCACGAGCACATGACGTTTGGCCGTTCAAGAAATGATGTTTTGATATGATATATTGAAATATGAATAGCAAATTTCGTTTTAATCTTTTAACAACTTTTCCTGTTTACATTTTTTGAGCATTGATAAATCAGTCAATTTACACAATTCAAAGTATCCCAGTAGATTCTCCAGACATAAAATTTCCTCCAAAACAAAAGTTAAGATTTACATTTCCAATAAATACCAAATGACGGGGAAATCTATATTTCCGTCCAGCATTACAGATGGCGATGGAAAATTATGTATAAAATATAAATTGATGAGAAATGAATGAATGAATGAAGCGGTGCTGGCTTTTTCATATATTAACTTTCAAAGATATTGAATGAAGAATGAGTTTAAATTTTTATTGCATTATGGTTCTTTTACAAAAGAAGTTATAAAGTTAATTCTAACTAAGCATATTCTCTATGAAGTCAAGAGTTAAAAATATTTTATCTCCCCACCACCACCAATTTTGACTTACTTATCTTTGTACATCTTGG
Source organism: Argiope argentata (assembly GCA_026289955.1). Taxonomy (NCBI): domain Eukaryota; kingdom Metazoa; phylum Arthropoda; class Arachnida; order Araneae; family Araneidae; genus Argiope; species Argiope argentata. The sequence continues at coordinate 493,839 of JAOUZG010051355.1, forward strand.
AAAGTTTTCATAAGTTATATCTACTTCCGCCTTCATATCTCCAACCTTTATCAGCTAAATAATAAAAATGTGTGTGTGTGTGTGTGTGTGTGTGTGTGTGTGTGTGTGTGTGTGT
>JAOUZG010051355.1:531497-547484 GCA_026289955.1 Argiope argentata
CATATATGATAATTATATGTTTTGTTATTATAGTTCTTCCATATGCAAACGATAATTCCTACATTAATGTATAATCTGAAAATGAATAACCAATTTTTATTCAATTCCATTACACATGAAGCACGAAATCAAGAATTGAAGTCCGCATGTTTTTTTTAACATTTTCAAAACACGATAATGTAGGTGACTAAATTGAAAAGACAATTTTTTGAAAACATAATTTCTTTTAATATTCTTAATGTTTGAGCAAGTTTCTTCATAAGACCGTCAAAATTTAACTTCTGTTTCTTTTTGGGGTGAGGGGAATTGCTTTGATTTTTCTATGTTTGAATTTTAAAATGTTTAAATTCTATTTTCTGAATTTCTAATTTTTGAAAAGAGTTTTTTACGAGAAACCTCATAAATAAAAATCCAATTATTCCAACCAAATATTAGCCAAAAAGACCCCTTTTTACCAATTTTTTAAATGATTTACATTTAACAGATATATTTGGGTTTCATGAATGTTTTTTAAATCTTCTTAAAGCAAATACTCAAAACTGTTACTATTTTCGGACGTTTTTCAATAAACTTCATTCCGGACATAAGCTGATAAGTTACGACCTAGTAATAAATCTCTAAAATCATTTGTATTACTTGCACTTACAAAGATAACAAAATATTGTAATATAATGAGCATTATATAGAAAACAATATATTGATCAATATGCAGAAAACGATATAATGAGTAATATCTAGATGTATATGTAGCCTTTTATGTTGAAAATATAAAATAACTCAAAAATAATATGAGCGAAGACAATGTAAAGACAAATAAAAAGAAATGAAGTAACGTTGTAACAATTTATATCAATTCGTCTGGTTCTTGACTTGTTTTACTTTCTTTCTCTTTTTTTTCCTTTTCGGAAGATATCTATCCTATTGCAAAAAAAATCCTTTATTTTATTTACGTTTTATTTTCCTACGCCATATATCTCGTGTCTAGAAATAACTCATAAATATTCATCCTGGAATTCCGATCTCTTGGTGTTTTTTTTTCTTATTTCTGGCATTCCTTTTCCTTAATATATCACAACTCTTCAGTGGAAAAAATCGCATCAAAGGGTTTCTAATATCAACGTAATTACGGTGTTTAATGGAAACGCTGAGAAAGACAAATGTGTCTCCTGGGAATATTTTGATGAGATGTTCTATTATTTCGCTTGTGCAAAAGATAGACTTAATGAAATTATTTAAAATATTTCATGAGTTTCTAAGAGCAATAATATTTGTTATCAGTGCTAATAATAGATTTTAATTTCCCTTATAACAACTAATATTCCTGAAATATTTATTAATAACAAGTAGTCAATGTAATAAATAAATTAATCATATTAACCATAAATTCCATATGAATAATCATTGGAAGGGGGTGCTTTTATTAAGGCTACTATTAAATAATTTCAAAAAGTATTGTATTGCAGTGCCTTCTGAAATTAATTTAAAAACTTGTGTTTTCAAGATTCTTTTATACTATTAATTTAATTTTAATCCTTTAGAATTCAGTGATAAAATAAATTAAAAGTAAATGCCATAAAAGTAATGCAAAAAATTAATAAGAATGAAAGATATCGTATAAGGCTGTACGTAACTAACTCTGAAACGATATTGAAAGAGAAAAAGAAATTTAAGTTTATAAGTAGGGCATACATAAATTATACATCAGAAGGCGAAAAGAAACACTTCATTTTGGAATTAGTTGTATTTGAATAGTAGTTTAATTTAGCGATATTAAAGTCTGACTGTAAAGTAACATTTGGCTATTTTAGAACGGCCTCGTAATTTTGAACTGCGGTCAAATAATGAGGATGATAACTGAGTTGGAAAATCTGAGCATTCGTGTTTTTCCCGGTCTTGTTCAAAATGCGCAAATATGATGATAAAAAAGGTTGAAGGTTACATTCTCATTAATAAATATGTTAGGAAGTATCAGGGAGCGTATATAAGATTGAAGAAAATTATATCCTCAACACCAGATGGGGCAATTTTGTTTATTATTATCATGTGAGAATATGATATTGTTTTGGTTTGGAGTTTTTGATGTCTTCGAAATTTAGAGGCAAAAAATAAATATTGTGGTCTCCCGGGAATTATCGGTTGAAAATTTTTTTTATCTGCTTTTACCAGTATTGCATTATTATTACATATGCTTCTTCACAACCGATGCATTTTTAAAAGGCTGTCGGGGAACTGTTTCATCTCAAGCTCCAAAACTTTGTTTGAGGACTAGAAAAATTGAAAATGAAAGTTTAAAAAAATTATATTATAGTGGGTTAGAGACCGATATAGAAGGCTCGTGTTTGTTTCAAACCAGTTTAAATTGATTGATGAGTTAAATTATTTAAGACAAAAATTACTTAAAAAATTATAATTTTCTCACATGAAAACTTGAAGTTTGCGATCGTAGATTTGTTTTTCTTTCTTTAGCTGTTTTCTGCGTTTTATCTGTACATAAATAAATAAACAGTTTCTTTTCGGCCTTATAAGGATGCTATTGTATGAATTTATGTGTCTACTTATAACATACCATAATTTCCCTTGAAGCAAGGAGCTAACAATTAGAAAAGTTCAGTCTTTGACTATTTCATTGTTCTCCAACTTTTGTTGCGTAAAGAGAGCATTCCTTAAATTTTTATTTCATTCTTGTCTTAAGGTTAAGGTTACTGGTAAAATTTACTGGTTCATATTTTTAATATATAAATAATAACAAATACAGAGCAATTTTTTATATATATTTAGAGGAAATTATTTCAAAAGTTATTTCTATCGGTTATTACTAATATCATCCATCATTTCACCATCTGTAATCATTTCGCCTTCCAAACTTCATTTAAATGATAAATATGAAAAAAAGCACATCTCTGCTTAACTTATATGCTCACTTATTGGACGTAACTTCCAAAACGATCTCATAAATATTCATTTTGGGAATTCTGATCTGTCTAATTTGCTTTCTTCATTTCCATCGAATTCATCTTCTTTAATCCCTTTCCTCTAATTCATCGCACTGCTTCATCGAGCTGCCATTGATTAGAGATGAAGATTTCAATATTGAAAGATTTCCAATAGTTGTGTAATTACTGTGGTTAATAGAAACGCTGCGGAAGATGAATCTATGTCCTAAGGATCTCCTATCCTTCCATCTCGTTACAAGAATGATTTATGATTGAACTTTGATCAAAATATCGGGAGAAGAAAAAAAACTGAAAGGTATTCTTAGATTATTTTTCAATATTAAAAAAAATTGTATTAATAATGTAAATATCTTCTTCTCTTTTAATTCTTAATATTTTCTTCAACTTCTTTGCTTAAAAGTTTTTGGTTTTAGTTTTTTTTAATTATTTAATTTTTATAACTTGTGTGATTAATAATAATTATAACGAATCAAAATTACGATCTAATCAATCTATGATGTCTCTGATTGGCAATTTCAATCATTATTTGTCTTTCCTTTTATTTTGATATTTGCCTTTTTATCATGTCATAACATGATGTTGTTTTGGGGAAGAGCGTTCTTGGCATCAAAACTTTTGGTGGGCGAAAAATAATAATATCTGTAGGCTTAATAATAAAATATTTATATTTTTTCACGAGCTTCTCGAAAAATCAGTTTTTAATAACGTGATGTCATTGCATTTACAAAAGCTCTGATATAAAATAAATAAGTTAATGACTACAACAAATAAAACCTAGAAAAATGTCCTTTTGACTGCGTCATTATATGAAATGAAATAAATAGGAAATGCGACATTTTTTAAAACAATCAATAAGAGACAAAGTTTTTTTGGATCGTTTGCAATACTAAAGTTACTTATTCAAAATAAATAAAAATATAACTTAACTTGCACGGGAACGGGGTACTTGGCCTTTCAAGAAATGATATATTGAAATATGCATATTTGATTTCATTTTAATCTTTTTAGTATTCTTATATTTGTCTCCTTTAATTTATCCTTATCACTTTTGGGGAAGGAAATAATTATTTCTAAAATAAATGAAATTATATCAGCTAATAGGAAGACTGAGAGGGATTTACATTTCTGCAGAAATCTCTTCCGATAATAATTTCTTAGATCTTAGCATTCTTTCAAAATCCTTACAAATGCAAAACTTTTTTTTTCAAAGCAAATATGATTTGTTAATCAAGTGAAAACAACTTCAACTACTTTCATTTCGATATTTTCGGAAAGTAAAAACTCTCACGAGTCGCGTTTTAAAACATTCTACCCGCTACAGAATTTTGAGGGAAGAGATTAAACTCTTTCGCGTATATGCATTTGCTCTCATCTTTAAAACTAAGTTTAGTAGCATTTTTTTCAGGAAAATATCCTAAACTATCTTTACATAATATTACGTCTACATTATACAAAATTTTAATGGAATGGTAAGTGAATAAACAAATTAGAAATGCCTTTAAATTAACTTACAAAAATGGAATATAAGAATTAAAATATATTCAGAAACAATCTTCATTTTAAAGAACTTGAAATACCGTTATATTAAGCATTAGTTTAGTAGATTTCATTTACTTTTTAAGAGTAAATCAAGAAATCGGCAATTAATTCACTTAGACTTAATATTTCAGAATAATCAGAAATTATTTAGTTATACTTAGCTTCAAAGCTTAATTAAACTAAAGTCATCAGAATAATTATAAAAATACTGAATTTAAGACTATACATACTCTCACAAAACACGACCCAACATCTCCAGTAGGAAGTACCATGAAATATTGTGCCTCATTCTATATCCTGCTTAAGAAATTGGGTAGTGTAATGAACTACAATCAATGAAGTAACGTTCTCAGCATTGGACTGGAAATAACTCCAATCTAAATCTATATTATAACCCCCCCCCCCGAGTAGCGAGAACCTACTGACATATATGGCTCCTTTTCATCCACATCATAGTAGTATATATTCCACGAAGGAGTACATTTCAAAATAACCATATTTGTGCCTTGGATTGCGAAAAATATAAAAGATAGTTTTAATGATGGCTTTTGGAAATTAAGAATGGTGTTTTAATAACCACAACAAGGCAAGTTTTATCCCCTTTTGCAGGAGGTACCTCCCGTCAGACGAATGAATGTAATGGAATCCCTCCGCTTATTTGACCCATGAAGGAAAGAATGTGCTTATTTATCAGATTATCCTTATCCTATTTATTGAGAGTTTTTTTCTTACTAAATTTAACCTCCCTGGGGGGAGTACATTGTAATTACGATGAGATGCTTCCGGCATGGTGGTTGGATCTCACCACCCTGGAGATTACACTAATAGGTTTGGGTAGTCTCGTCCTATCGATGATGATACATTGTTCTTACGGGAAGGGCTGTACCGTGATCGGTGAGGGCCCTTAAAATTCGATTCTAATTCCCGCTAGCATTACTATTGCGGTGGCCAGGATATTAGTCCTTATGGTTTAAATCCGTGAGTCTTTGTGGGGGTCTTAGAATCTTGTATGACTTCCCTACTAAGGGATGATATACTTTATTAAAATCCTGCCATGTGTTTTTGCATGATTTGCCAAACATTCGAGGTAGTTAAATTACTTTCGGATGGCAGCATAAAGGCTGGAATTTAGATTTAATCCTAATAGCCATCATTCCTAGGTAAGTAAGTTCCATCATAAAAGTGATGTAACTCGATCCAACAGTTTTAATGTAACCACAAAGAAGTCTAGAGTCAAACACTATACAGGAAAATTCTCCTCGCCGGAATATCTGAAGTACTGCTTGCTTTTCTGAATGAAAAGGCTTAACAAAGTTTTCAATTATTCTTTAAATTTGTTATTGCATTTTGTCAAAGTATTAAATTTTAGAACACTTTTTGATCAGTGAAAAGCTTTGGGAAGCGTTATTTCTTATAATATATTAAGCATACTTTCTAGAAATTAAAAAATAATATGAAGAATTCAAATATTTTAAAATAAGCTAAATAAAATTAAATGGTGTGTCATAATAATTTAATGGCATTTTCTTAAATTCAAACGACTTCATATCCTTTGAAAATCTTTAAATATGGCTGTAATATTTATTAAATTAAAAAAAGGGTGAAAACTTATGTTCTTTGCATGGATCGTTTAACTATTTTTTCCACAATTGCATCTTAATTTTTAAATGTTTTTGGATTATTCAGCTTTAAAAAATTCACTCTTGTTGCGCAATTTATTAAATAATCAGAAAAAAAATTATCTTGTGTAAAAGGAAGCGTTAAATCAAAAGAGCTTTTCAAGAGTCTCATATTTCAAGTGTTTTCCTTTCTTTTACGTTCATTTAAGAGCTTTTTCTTTTGTTAAATCTTTTAAAGAGAAATTTTTTATAATAATAAAAAAATAATAAACATGGAAAAAAACCTTTAAAATAGAAGGCACACAAGTAATAGAAATAATTTCAGTTATTTTTTAAGTAAATAAATGTTTTATTACATATTATTTAAACGAGTTGATTTGAATTAATCTTAATGGAAATGTATTTTCGGACATATTATTGAGAAAATAATAATGTATTTCCAAAGACATTTATTTAATTTTACATTTTTTATGTTTGTTGCGATGTAAATGTGTCATTAATTTTCAAAATCATTTTACAATGTGTTGAAATTATACAAATTCTTGGAAATAACTAAATTATACGCTTTTATGATAGTCTATACACTGTTTTACTAATTATTACGTTATAAATTATGGCAATAAATAGGTTGCCGTATAGAGTGCATTAATGGGTATGTATTCTTAAGCTAAATCAAAAGGCAAATTGAACTTTTATTTTAAAGTGAATACATAAATATTATAAAAAATATGTTAGCTTTTATTTTTTTAAAAAAAAATATTTTTTTTGTTATGTTTCAAATCGATGAAATAATTTTTCAATTCCTACTATTAGTTATTACTCTACCGATATATATAATACATCTTGTTCAATTTTCCAATCGTTAATAAAAAACTTTTTATTCATTCAGTCAAGGTCAAAACCATTTTTTACACTTGCAGCGGATGACACTCGATCTTAATACAATTTTTTCAAATATTAATTCATTAATCAAATGTAATTAAATTTTAATACTTTGAATAGAGTTTTTTTAGTAGTTTGTAATAAAAATTCAAATCAACAGGCAGTTGCTCAGTCGGTAAAATGCAAAGATTTCTGTATTTATCGTGTGAAGATCAAGAATGCGAGTTCCATTCTTGGGAAAAATCAATCATTTTTTGATACATTATTTATATTAATTGTAACTATTAATTAAAAAGTAACTAAAATATTTTTTTATTATACATAATATATATTAAAATTCTTTGAAAGAATACACAATTTGAACTTATAAAAATAACATGTATTCTGATTCTTGGCAAAAATCTGTTGCCATCCAACAAAAAAACCCGGAAAATGGTGGTATTATCCTAACAGATATAATATCTACTGTATGACTATATAATGGGGTTGATATAAATTTGTCTGTCACTTTAAGTTTAGAAACCCTATCATATTTTTAAAAATATATATGAAAATATTATTATTTATTTATATTTATTAATTGAACCCCATTTACTACTTTTAACTTTAGGTCTTATCAGTCAGTTATCAAGCATGTCAGTCTCGTTTGATTTTTCTTTTTTATCTTAATTTAATTTGTTTAATAAAAGATCCTGCTACAGGCTGTAGGAATATAGAATCCCTTCCTGTGTTATGTGTTGTCAATTTAACTTAAAGCGTTTAAAAAATTTGTTATAATAAATTGGGGAAAGATATTGTCGCCAAATTGGCTACGTTGTCCCAGGTAGGTTCTGTCTGCTTGCAATGAATTCCCTTTCATGCTGGTATCCATGGCAATTATGTCGCTGATCGACTTGCCGTGGAAGATGGTAAACTCTCTACTCCTCCATCTTCTGTTTTAAAAGTCTCAGAGATTCATCCCATGTTTATTGACAAAGTAAAATAAATTTAGAGGGTTCCTCCTGAACACGATGGGTACGCCGCAGAGCGCCCTGGTTTATCTTTGCAGAACACCCGCTCAAGACTTGCCCAATCTGCCTTAGCTAGGCTAAAGTCTGGGCATATTAGAAGTCTGGTCTTCGACGGTCCTAACAGGACGTTTTCTACTTGCCCTTGCTTGGCTATTGCCTCTCCCTCTCGTATTATTTCTTGTATCGGTGCCCCTGTGAGGCAACTGTCGGATGAGAGCGAGAGTGTTTTTGACCTTTTGGCGCGACACGATCTTTTGGATTTGGTCTAGGGGTCTAGACCAAGGCGATCAGCAACAACAACAACAAAAATTTTTGCTAAATTGGAGACAGCAACTTAGTTCAACTACCTTTCAAATCGCTATTGGTTCAAAATTTTCTAAATCGATTTAAAATGTGAAATTCAAATTTGTTCCAAGGCCCATAATATAAAACTTTTCACGAGTATTTTGGAAAATAGTCAATAGTTTATATAATCTTGTTGTCCTGTAATGTAAAAAGCTCACTAATAATATTTGTAGTAAAAACACATATACAGCACATATTTTTTCAAGTTATATAAAAAGTAATCAATCCAAATTTATTAATATCATTTGATCTATGTATGATATTGTCAGTCAATAAGTGCGCATTTGATAGTGAAATTAAACTAGTCTTACTAACTTTTATTTCAGAAACCCTATAACATTTTCTCGAAAACTAAAAGGCAAAATAAAATCAGTGTATTCCATTACCACATCACCGGTATAAGAGTAATAATCTAGGAGGCTCATAGGAAGTCTCCTGATTGCAGTAGATAATATCTTAATAGTTTTACTCGCTTTAATCTTATAAATTAAATTATTTATTATTATTATTATTATTAATCTTAAAAATTAAATCACATTCTTATAAATTTGATTAAACAATAATATTATTATATTCTTAGAGACTAAAATTATAATTCTATTAGTTCAATTTGATGTTTCTTTTTTAAACCGCATGCATAGTCTTAGCCGAAAAAAATTATTGCAAAATGCTGCTAGTAATTTTTCAAAGCCTCCAGTTTTCAATATCTGCTTCATGTTTCTTAATTCCCAAGAGAAATCATTTCAGCGATTTCTCATAGAAAATATCCATTATTTATATAATTGTTCCTTATTCCCAGAAAATTTCAAAATCCAAAAAGCAGATTATGGGCTTTCGCAACACGAATAAAGCAGAAGAAACTCATATTTCTCCATTTTTGAATTCGAATCTTTCTGGTTTGCCTTTTTGCTTCCTTTGTCTTCCTTTTCTTTGTCGTTCCTTTCTTCTAATTCCTCATGACTGCTTTTCCGGGCTACTGGCAAGAAAGAAAAGGACTTCAATATTAAAAGATTTCCAATAGCCATGTAATTACAATGGTTAATAGAAATACGGAGAAAGACTGATCAATCTCCTGGGAATCTCTCCAGAAGAATGATTCATCTTTGGATTTTCGATGAAAATATCCGGAGAAAGAAGTGATTTAAAGGATTTCTAGGAATTTTTTTAAGAACGAAATAGCTGTTCTATTAATTCAACGTCTGCTTTTGCTATTGTGATTTTTTTCTGTTTTGGGCGTTTTTCTTGAAGATTATCTAGTTTTTATTTCGCAAATCTCGTTACTTTGCTTCTAATCTTGCTGGTTATAATAGTTAGTAGATATTATCAGAATATATTTACGTTTGGAATAATTTTTTTAAAAAAAGTAAATGTTGAAAAGTAAGGCTTAGTGAATTCTATTTTTTACCATTTAGAAATTCCTGATTTTTTTTATTAAAATTCCTTTTTAAAGACAATTTGAAACCTTCCTAATATTTTTTCTGTATAAATTGGATTGTGGAATTAAATTTAATATTTTTTGTTTAGTAACATTCACCATTTTGGAAAAATTGAATTCTTAGCTAAAGAAAAACAAAATTAACTTCAGACGATTATGAAAAATGAAATATGGAGTGTTTCCAGAAGTGTATATCATTCAGATTTTTTATTTTTACTTTTGTTAAAATTCTTCTTTAAAGACATTTTGAAATCGTTCTAATATTTTTTGCTGTATAAATTCAATTGTGAAATTAATTTTTTTTTTGTTCAGTTACATTCATCAGTTAGGAAAATCAAATTCTTATCTAAATTAAAAACTAAATTATTTTCGGAAGATTATGTGAAATGAAATATTGAGTGTTGCCACAAATTTAAATAGATTGGAAAATATTCCATAAATGTTTGCAAACGATTTACAGTATATATGGATTTAAATGAAGCATTGTGGGTATTTTTTGATTGTAGGTTTTTCTAAAGAATAATTGGAAATATTTTCGATTACAAAAAAGCTCCATTCAAGTGTAAACATTTTTTCCAATTTTATTATTGTTCATTTTAAAATTCAAATCCTAATACATAAATCAAAACTAAATGGATGAATTATTCGCATGATAAACATATCTTTTCATGATGGCCCAAATATTTGGAAATATATTGTCTTAAAAAATTGGAAAAATAATTAATTTATAAAAGATTAAGAGGAAATCCACTATGCATATTTCAGTGTATCATGCAAGAACATAATTTCTTCAACAGCCAAGCACCACGTGCTCGTGCAAGTTCAATTATTATCCTGTTAGAACATGATATTGTTTTGGGAAATAGGTTTTCTTATGTCACCAAAAATTCGTAGGCGAAAGATTGAAATTTTATTATCTGAACGAGCATCTCAAAAAATAAGCATTTATTAACATGATGCCATCATATTTACAAACGCTCTGATTAAAAAACAAAAAGTAAATGACTACAACAAATAAAACCTAGAAAAATGCCATTTTGAGAACGTGATTAAATGAAATGAAGTAAATAGGAAATGTGATAGTTTTTTTCAAACTATAAAGGCGAGACAAAATTTTGGATCGTTTACAACACTAAAGGGGCTCATTCAATGAAACAATTAAACTGAATAAAAATATAATTTAACTCGCACGGGCAAGTGGTGCTTGGCCGTTCAAGAAATAATGTTTTGGCATGATACACTGAAATATGCATAGCAGATTTAATTTTAATTTTTTCATTAGATAGAAAGAGAGAAACTTTCATGATGCTTTCAAACCAGTTTAAACGGATTATTGACAAATTTTTGAATACAAATAATGACTTAAAAAATAATAATAATCTCATATGATAACTTGGAATTTATGATCGAATATGTGATTTTCTTTTTATATTCAATTCCTATTTTCTTCTTTTCTAACCTTTATTTAATTGATTATCTTTTATCGCTGTCTATGAAAATTGGTTTTAACTCAAACAAAAGTAATAACACATCGAAAATTTACAACTTTGTCAAAATCGTTTGCGAATAATAGAATATTAAATTTAATGAAAATAAAGAAAATAAAATATAAAAAAGTGCTCCATTTTCTCATAATTTAATATTAAGAATAGAAATTGTGCTTTATTGATTTATCTTTTTAGAAACTATCTTTATTAGCAGCATTATTAGCGTTGGTTAATGCACGAAAGTCTAAATTCATTATAATTATCTTATAACAGACAAATTTAAATCGAATTCACTTATTTATAATATTTTTATCATAATGTTGCTTTCATAACTGTGAATCGTATTATCATTCATCTCTCTGTTTGAATTTTTCTGCAATCAGTAAGAAATATAAATATTTGCAATGTTATTTTTTTCTCTTATAACGATTTTTACTTTCTCGAAAAGGAAATATAAAGTCTAGTTATACTTTTATTTATCTAACTTTAAAAAAAAGTATAAATAAAATTCTTATTTATTTATAGCTATAGATATGGAATTTTATTTTCTTGTATACGTAATATAGAAAAAGTGTAATCATCATAAAAAATCGAACTTAATTTTTTGACAAATTTCCACGCCTTTAACGTCCTTGAATTTGAAAAACATATTTTAGGAAAATGTCAATCTTTCTTTCTTTGATAAAGAAAACTCAACTGCATTCTCTAGATGGATGAAATTTGGAATAGAGGATCAAAAATAAATTTATAGATTTCTATCGAATTTTGAGCAAATTCCGTTTAAAAGGAGTCTGTCAATGTGGCTGTTCAAATATAAGTTCAGATGATAACTGCAAAATGAATAAAGCTAGATGAAAAGAATTATGTAATAAATTTAATATTTACATTGTAGTTATCAATAATATTTTAAACTAAATCCAATAAAAATTTGATCACCTTTTGATCATTAGTTTCAGAAACATGTAAAGACAATTGTTAAAAAACGCAACGATATATATATACACAAGGTAAACAAAAAAGTTTTGTCGTTTTTAATGACCCAAAAGAACATGTCATACTAACACCGTAGCCTATTGTCAGTCCTCGAAATAATCGCCATCGGCATCCAGCACCTTCTGCCAACGTGTCTCCAGTTGTTGGATCCCCTCGCGGTAAAACTCGGGGGGGGGGGGGTTGGACGCAAAGAAGTCAGTGAGAGCTTGGCATACTTCTGCTTCGTTGGTGAAGTATTTACCACGAAGATAATTGTCCAAAGAAGGGAAGAGGTGGTAATCTGGTGGTATAAGGTAAAGTGAGTAAGAAGGATAGAACAAGGTTTTCCAACTAAGTCGCTCTATTGTAATCCTGACATGCTGCCTCGCGTTATCATGCTATAACAGTACACCCTTTCGATTAACCAGTGCTGGCTCCTTCTGATGTACTGCCTGTTGTACACGTTCCAACTGCTGCGAGTACAGGTCCTAAGCGACCGTTTGGCTCGTTGGTAGCAACTCATTGTTGCTTATGGTTGTTGCTTAACTCATTGTTGCTTGCGAACAGCGGGTGAAGAACCCACTTTCTCAGCCTTACGTCTTATCTAAGCGGTTCAGATGAAGTCTAACCGTTTCACTGGAAGTGTTGAATTGTCTGGCAAGCTCATCGCACGTTTGACTACTGTCCTCCTCAATAGCCGCTTGCAGGGCTTCATCATACAAGGCCTGTGGTCGTCCTGTTCGAGCTTTATCACACAGAGATAAATCTCCCAACATGAATTTTTGAAGCCAATGCCTTACGTTCATTGACAGAACTATTCCCAAACGCTTGACATCAATATGTCATAACGCTTGACATATTGATGCAGAGGGTCATAAGCCCACTTTGAAATCGTAAAATTAACAACCGCGAACGAGCTCCTTCGATACGTCCATTTCACTTCGCTACTGTACGAGTTCCGATGGATAAATGTGAGCAGCGGACCTGAGTTTATAAAAAATGATATTCCTACTCTCGACTGACGGTATCTCAGTCACGTTATACACGAATTTGCATACTTTCTCTCACTTCTTTCAATGCAAACGCGCAAACGGCTATTTCATTTAGTGATTATAAATTAGTTTCATATCACATTTTTATTTTAATCGGTTAAAAAAACTATGTCTAAAACACAAATTCGATTTTTGGATATTATAATAATCGGCAAAATACGATTTAGGCCTGATATTAATCGCCAAAAACTTCGCCAAGGTTGACACAATAGATTCAGTAAAAATCCTGAAGTCACGACAAAAGTTAATATTTTATAATTTTTGTAAGCTAATTACATGCGAGGGATAGTATCGTTCTTAGTTTGGGAGTAAGTTTGGGGGATATATCAATCAATGATTATAAAAGAATTTTCGACACTCTTTTCTTTTGCTTTATTTAATATACTGGTCTTTACCGTACTATACTTCGTACGCATGGGAAAGCACACAACTAACCTAAAAACAATTTATTTACAGTGCGTACCTGAAATAAAGCAAAAACGCAAATCCAGTCCGTATTTCTTTCAAATCATGTCAAGTCTATTTTATTTATCGATCGAGATTGAGATAGCAACAATATTATTCACATTTTTTTTTTAATTTTTAAATAAGATGAAAACACAGTTGTCAACAATTACAACGCACTTCAAATTCGTGAATTTTCGGGGCAACGCAAATTCATGAATTTTCTAAGCCAATTGAGGTAACGCGACACAGATTAGAAGTTTTAAATTTCCTTTATTCTGTTTTATTTTAATTCAAAAGTATTTCAGTATGAAGTTGGAAAATTAATTAACAATGTTTATTTTTAAATGCCTCAAACACTAAGACAGTTAACAGAATCGTTTGAAATAATCGATAGAAAACAAGTTAAGCCATGTCGTCGGTTAAAATATGTCCTTAGAATGACAGATGTCTTACTCTTTTGGCGGTGGGAAATAAAGATTTATGGCGGGGAAGTAAAAAACAGTGTCTTTTTTACTATTTTACTCGCAATTTTTTCGTTTTTTCTCTCTATAAGAACCATCATCATGTTTTAACGAAAATACTTTTACAAAAAATTAACCTAATTGATCTAGCCGTCCGCAACATGTTTGGCGATTCATTTTTATTTATATAGATTAATAAATACATTTCTTTGAAATACTAACAGATAATTGAATCCTTGAATATTCTAACAGAGTCTCATCTGTTCAGTTTTTTGGAACTCAAATAAAATATCCTTTTTATCTTTTGCCTTACATTATATATTTATAGTTACATTTACCACATTTAAATTGCAAGATCTTTCCAAACTTTCCCGCATAGCTTATGTGGCATTTGCTCTATAAACCTAAATGTATAAAAAGAATTCAAAAATAGTTGATTTGGGTCATTTATTCATCTGATCTGCTTTTCCCTTTTCTCGTATATCTCTTCCATCTAATCCATCACGACTGTTTTGTGAAAGGGAAAACTTCAATATGAAAAAGATTTCCAATAGCGACGTAATTACAGTGGTTAGGAAAGACAAATCTATCTGCAGGGAATAATTTCCCAAGAATGATTCATCATGGGGAAGAATTCGATGAAAATCCCTATATATCCCGAAAGTGAAAGTTATTTAAAGGTTTATCTTTGGTATTTTCCGGGATAAAAAGTAATGTAGTAGTTATTTAACTCTTATCTTCTCCACTTTTTTTCTGATTAGATATTTTCCCTAAACATTTTGTTAGCTTTTATTTCACGTATCTTGATACATTGTTTCCGATATAGTTGTTAGATTAATTTATTAAATACTGTATTTATTAAATACTGAAACAAATTTTGTAGAGTTCCCATTAAGGAATTTCCAATTAAAGTTTCCTATTTAAGGATTTCTTTTTAAAAACTTCTTCAATGTTATTTAATCTCTAAATTACGGATAAATTGATTATAATTTTTATCTAAAAATTACTTTCTTTCTTTTTTTCTCTTGGTTTTTTTAAAGGTTCTGCGGTTTTATTTTCAGTATTTTCTTTAAAAAAATAATGTAGTAGTTATTTAACGTTTATCATTTCAACACTTTTCTAATTAGATATTTTCCTTTAACATTTTGCAAGTTTTTATTTCGCAAATGTTTACACATTGTTTTCAATATGGTAGTGAGATTAATTTTTTTAAATACTGTATTCAAATTCAAAAAAGAATATTGTAGTTTCTATTAAAGAATTTTCAATTAAAATTTCCTATTTACTAATTCTTTTTTTTTTGAAAAACTTCTTAAATGTTATTTAATTTTTATATTTCGGATAAAATGATTAAATTTTTTTATCAAAAAAAATTTACTTTTTTTTTTTTCTTGATTTTTTTAAAACGTTCTGCGATTTTTTTTCGGAGATCTTTGAAAATCTGCCCAATCAACTGCCATAATCCTAAGTTTTGATTTTGCAGGGTTTATTGCCATATCTGACTATACTGCGCTAATTAACCCTCCAGACGGCGACGTTCAGATTGCTCTACGTACCGAAAGCGGCGCGTCTCAATAACAGGTCTGTTCTTGAAAGTGCCAGGGTTTGGACAAACGGATTGCTTTCCCCTTTTGCGTGTAGTTCAGCACCGCAGGGGGTAGGCTGATTAGGGGATATCATGTTGTGAGTGACAGCTGTTATCTTATCGCAGTCTTTTCATTTCGAAGAGCATGTTTCTTTGGGAATGTGTCACTTGCGCTCAGTCTCATTAACGCTAACTCATT
>JAOUZG010051355.1:552484-580556 GCA_026289955.1 Argiope argentata
AATTCTTGAAAAAAAAAATTCCTCTCAACGTATTTCCAATGTTTTTCAATATTCTAAAATGCACTTTTAAAATATTAATTGCCATAAGTAATGCCAAGTTATTAATTGGATTAATCAGTATTCAGAAAAACAATTGTGCAATTAAGGAATTTCATACAATATTTCAATTTCTGAGATACTTTGGTATTTATCAGCATGATTAAAATTTTGAAATTAAATATGTTTTACAATAACTCAGTAATGCTGAAATAACTGGACTGTGGAAATGATGTGCCTAATGACAACAATTAAAAGTAATTGCCAAAATATTTCTTTGTATTATTCATGATACAAACAAATTTGACCTAGAAAAATGAATTAAATTATCCAGTTTATTTAGGCTTATAATTAACCATTTGGCACTTGAATTTTTTGGATATTTCTAAAGAAATATCCTACAGAACAAGAACCATTTTAAAATGAATTACAATAAAAAAAAATCAGCTTAAATAATTCGAGTTAGAGTCAAAGCTCTCACAATCTTGCAATCGGATAACGACATTCCCTAGAGTCAGAGAATTATTAAATATTATTAAATTCTGAATTTAAAAGCTTTTCAAATGCAACTGCATTGATTTTTTATGCATATTTCTTCCTAGCTGAGATTGGCGCCCAAAATATTTTCCGAGGTTGCTGGTCAATACAAAATTTTAAATTAAATGGTTTCTTCAGCAAAACATCTTGACATTTTAAATTTCGATAGTCATATAACTCATACTGTTTCAGACTCCATGCTCCATTCTGTAGAATAAAATTTGTGTATTAGAAAATCCTTAATTTAAAACGGGAGTGAATAAACTACAATTAATGCAAAACCTTTTTTCTTGAATGCCATAAGGCTTAATAAATTTCTAAATATAGATAACAGAACCATTTAGCAACAAAGTTTTATATGTACTACTGGATATTTCTTTTTAATTTTTTTAATATTTGAGATTATATATTATATGTCAGATTATCTACCATATTTGTCTGTTCGTATTATTGATTATATCTTCAGACCAGACAATTTAAAATAGAATCACTAAAAACAGCAACTATCACGCTGGACAATGGAAATCATTTCTTTAAAATTTTAATCTAACCTTTCTAAGGGCATGAGTATCACGCTCATCCCCAAATTCAATAATCTTTGAATAAAGTTATACAAACTAGCACAAATTCTTAAGAATGTTTCAGTCAGACAAAAACTTAGAGGTTTCATTTGCTTACCTAAAATAAAAGGATGTGTCTTGATTTTTTTATTAATTATTAATTGAAAAAAGTAATTAATAAATCAGATTAAATTTAATCTAATAAGTAAATTACTTTTCCTACGCCAGTCTTAATTAAAAAAAATATTTTAATCCACCATGATTTTAAAAAAACTCTTTTTCTAGATAAATAAAAAATATTAAATTTTTACAATTCATTCGAAAATATCACTATAGAAAAAAGTTTGGTACTTTAATTACGAACTCAAAATTTTCTTATTCAATGGTACGAATTTTTTTGCCGTATAATTTTATTTACTAAAATTCAAATAAACCATATAGCTGAAGCGAATAAGACACAAAAAGTTCAAGATAATTTTATCTCAAAGAATGATTTTTTTTTGCTGATGCATTCAAATGTATAAATAAAATTGAGCATTGTATACATTGTGTTGTAGCAATTTCACCTTTTATAGTGGATAAATGTTAAAATTCTATGTAATTTTTGATTATTTCATCCAGAGGTGTACATTCCCAGTTCCAAATTATAAACGTATAAAATGTGTTCACCCCAGGTCAAACAATTCGATCTGGAGATCGCCAATATTAATACTCATCTTCACTATCAGTGAATATATGCACTAGTATTATAATAATAGTTGTGAGGTGTCTACTTCTGATATCCTTAGCACACAAGCAGTATTTAAAAATAATGAAAACGTGAAGCTAAAGATTAATATTTTGACTCGTAAAGAATTTCAAATTACTTGAAATGTGGGTATTTCCAAATTTTTCTTATTCCAGTGATCAAAAATAACTTGTTTTAGTGTTACACTTTTTTAGCATATTGGAATAATTTTTGTCATGATGTTCGCGTATTTTTGAGTATTTTTATTGTTGCTGAATTGTTTTTATTTTAAATATTTTCAAGAGGGATATTGTATAAATATCGTTTTGTTTTAACATTTCTGATAACTTTTTACAATGAAACAATGCTTAGGAAATGCTTACTCAGTGCGAGGCTTTGGGAAAAACTATTAATGATTTTTAAATTAAAGTTTTTTTTATAAATCATCTTTACATTTACTATTCTGGGCATTGAATACGATAAGGTTTCCATTTCCAAAAAAATAGTGAATTATTCTTTCCGGTTCTCTTCTTCAAGACTTGTTGAAGATCATATGAAACATCTGTGGTTTTAATATCTGCGGTGGAAATAACTTCTGTGGTTTTTATCATTTACGACGTACTTTATGGTAAAACGTTAGGGGGCAATCAATCTGATGCTCTTCTGATAATTTTTCTTGATAAGCCAATTTAAATCTAATTAGTTCTCAAACCTTTCGGAATCTAAACGACTCCATTTCCTTTTCCTTTCCATTTTTTTAACCTTAAGCGAAATAATAATTATTTTTAAGGTTTCTAATCGTGGGAACAAATATGAAGAACCCATGAGAAAATTTTAAGTGCTTGACTTCGACACACGATTTCAAAGCATGTGATAGCTTTCCCATTTGCATGCCAGATGATTGATGTACAAGAAAGCGTATTGGATGGCAATAAAAACATTAGCGGAAGAATGGAATATCGATACAGGGGCTCTATATAAGTAAGACCAGATAAGTTCACAGCCTATTTATTCTGCAGATAGTTGAGATAGTGAAGCTACAAGCTTGCTCATATATTTGAATTTTTTTTTTCCTTTCAAATCCTATCGAGCAACCTGTGTGGAGTACCTAGTCAGCTAGGTAGGAAACTAGGTCGATAGAGTAGAAAAGTTATATTTCAGCCTACATTATATTTAATGACGCATTTTAAAGAGGGTCTAATTTAATTTGTTGTTACTTGACAAATTTCAGTATTTCTTAAAATATTTCATAGCTTTTGTTTTATCTACTAACTTATAAATGGATTCTGAAGAATATTCCGATTCTGATTCATCGTATTTGGATATTTCTTCTGAGAGTGATGAAGATGTATCATTAGATGATGCAAGAGACTGGTGTCGTCTGGAAGAAGACAACCTTGGACCTTCTCCCCCAAGATTTCCATTTACTGGGAATCCCGGAATAAAAGTTCAGATTCACAGTTCTTCACCTTTGGAACTTTTTGGAATTTTTTTGATGATGATATCATCAGTTATATAGCGAGTGAAACAAATCGTTTTGCAGAGAGTTTCATTGAAACAAATGAATTAACACCCAGTTCAAGATTACACGGATGGAAAGATACGGATGCCAGCGAAATAAGAGTGTTCCTTGCTTTATTGATCCTCCAAGGAATCCTTCAAAAGCCGATTCAAAAGTTATATTGGTCTCAAAATCCGTTCCTTTATACACCAATTTTCGGTCAAATAATGTCCGAAAGAAGGTTTGCTTTGCTGATGAAGTTCTTGCACTTCACAAATAATGCAACAATAGATACAAACAATCATCCTCAACCTGGACTTCCAAAAATATATGAAGTATATGAAGCATTAAACAGAAAATTTAAATCTTCATATATTCCCGAGTGTGAAGTGTCTGTCGATGAATCAATGCTATTATATAAGGGCCGATTGTCCTTTAAGCAATATCTGCCGAAGAAAAAGTCCAAATTTGGGATAAAATTTTACCAATTATGTGAATCAAGTACAGGATACATCTGGAATAGCTTGATATACACAGGAAAAGACATGCCTCTATGGAAAAACGCCTATAAATATTCTGCAACCACTAACATAGTTATGACTCTGATGGAAAATCTTCTGAGTAAAGGTTACTGTGTCTCTTTAGACAATTTTTATACTTCTCCTGAACTCGCAGAGATCTTGATAGCTAATAAAACAAACATTTATGGAACTTTAAGAACATATATACGTGGTATCCCTCAAGAAATAAAGGACAGAAATATTAAAAAGGGAGAGATCGTTGGCTTTCAGAAAGGAAAAATGTGCATTTTAAAATATATGGATAAGAAGCCAATTCATATGCTTAGCACAATTCACACAATTAATTTTGTTTAGCAGTGCAAAAGGATGAAGAAAAGTAATGGCGACATTGAAGAAATTATTTCTAAAACGCCTAAGGCTATTTTAGATTATAATCGAACGATGGGAGGAGTGGATATGGCTGGTCAATGTTAAGATTTTCAGGCAGTTATTAAACCAGAGCGTATGGAATTCATATGTTCTCTTTAAAAAATGCGGAGGTAAAATGACACATCTAGATTTTAGATTAAATCTAATAGAAAGCTTATTTCAAACGTATGGAGATAAGAAAAATTGGCAACTTCTTGTATCTGACCGCCTCACTGGACGCCACTTTCCTTCACACATTGAAGCGACAGGTAAAAAGAAAAGCTTGTGAAGAGTGTGTATTGTGTGTAGCAAAAGATTTGATGATAAAGGCCGTCGTGTTAGGAAAGAAACTAGGTTTCAGTGCAAACAATGCAAGGTTGCACTATGTATCACACCATGTTTTGAAAGATATCATACTGTGATTGATTATTGAGATTTACACTTCTAAATTACATTATTGATTATATTCCTATTTTTTACTATACTGTGCTTTTATTGTTATTATTCTACTCAATCCCATTTTACATTTTTAAGAAAAAAATTAAAATGTTTGTATATAAGTTTTTCAGGATTTATGCTTACAAATTTTTATTTGATATATTGCAATTACATTTTTTTGTAGCTGCTCATTTCGTTATTTCAAGAATAAACAAGATGAGTTTGATTTGGATTTTATAAGTCTTTCTCCTATTAAAAAAAATCAGAACCTTTTATGATCATTAAATGCATTAATATTTTTGTTATATATTCTGCGTTTTGCATCTATTTATATTTTATCATTTTATCATATTTTTATAATGCTATATTTATCGCAATCACTAGAAAAACATTTAGCTATTTCAAAATTTCTGTATTTCGTATCAGTCATCTACATTAATTATATCATTTCTTCAAAGAGAGGAGGTCACAAAGGTTCATAGGGTGAACAATTTTTCGTAGTTTTTCTATGAAGTAAATTTACTTCCTGTTTTGTCATCAAATTAAATGAATCTATTCTTCTTTACAATTTCATAAAAGTAAGAAAAAGATTAATTTCATGGCACAGTTCTAAAAATAACACTCATATAATTCTACTATATTAAAAATTACAATGCTTATATGAGAATAAACATGATTTTATTTGCTACACATGTTACTGAAAAAATAAAGAGAATGTTTATACTGTAAAACTTCCTTTAAATTTTTATGAAGTTTTAAGATTCTATATTCCAATAATCTAAAGAATTTTTGTAACAACATTTTCAGTCTTAAATTTGGAGCAAATATTTACAGAACGTTGAAAAAAAGTTTCTAGGTACATGATTGATTTTTGAAGCGATTATTTTTTTATTTAAGTAATTAATAATGTCAAGCGGAATCAAACATATTTTAGTTTCAAGTAAAACTCCCCACATTAAAAACCTGTTGTAACAGCACAATTAGAAGTTTTACTATAAACTGCTGATAAAAGTAGCATGCCAATGAAGATGCGCATATAACTAAACATATATTTTGAAAATATTCTCAAATGTGTTTGTAAAAATAGTTTTGGCTTGTGAGAAGTTTTTGATTACGCGTTCATATTCTTTCTATATTAAGAGCATTATTGTTCAAATTTCCTACAGTATTTAAACAAATGTTCAAAGGCCAGTACTTAGATTTTCAATAACGCAACAAAAACAATTCCTAAAGTCTATATTCATTATGGAATTAATAGAATTCCAAAAAATCTGTAGTGAAGAAAGCTAACCAAATTCTTTAATTAGTACTTATCAAAAGTTTACTCTTAAAGCTATTGTGATAAAATATATAATGTTATTAGTAAAATACAATTTTATTTTTCAACAAACTCAAAAAAGACAATATATATTAGCTACAATAAAAATTTAAAGTTGTGATAATAAGTAAAAAAATTAAATCCGAATGGTAGAAAAAAGATGTATTAGTTTTATATACACCAACAAATATAGATAAAATACCTCGCTTGCGATTATTTGTTTGGGAAAAAGAAAAAAAAACATACAGATTTTTTAAATTATGTTTTTGAATTTTTATATTCAAATTCAGAATATTTAAAAACCTTAGCCTTAATTAACAATAATTAGTTACATCTTTAAAGCTTTGGTAAACTAAACGAGAATTTTAATTTCTTCATTTGGTATTTTAGGAGATAAAAACTAACAAACTTGATAAATAAATTAAAATCATATCTGGTGAACTCAAACTTTACAATTAAACTTACTATACTTTACTATAAAAGAAAAAATTGTCAAATTTTTATTTTATATTTATTTTTTAGATTAACTATTGTTTCACGCTAGAAATTTTTAAAATCTTATGGATCAATTTATTAATAATAATACGTATATATGTTCTTTTTCATATTAAAAGTAGGTTAATTTTCATTCATTAGATTTTACTATCCTTATTTAAAACTCAATGGGGATTCTCATTTATTCTCAAAATCTCAAAATAAACGTCTGAAAACGTAAACAAAATTTTAAAATGCTTAAAGAACATGACCAGGAAGACAACATTCATCCAGTCCACTGATAACGATTGACTTCTCCTTATCTCACATTACCTTCTCATTATCTCGCAGCTTGAGTTTGGGGGAAGCGAAAAACTGGACCCGTCAAAGTACGGGCAGTGACAGTTTTAAGGGGATTTAAATTTCCGTCTACTCACGAGCCTAACGCTTTGAAGGGAGAAGAGATTCCGTCTATTTGCGGGCTTGACGCTTAGAGGGTTAAATGGTAAAAGTATAAAATATATTTAAAAACACTCACTTATTCCATTATAAACATAGATGTGTAAAGATAAAACTGCCTAAGAATAATGTAAAAATTAATTTTAATAACTTAAAATTTAAAACAATGATTTCATTTGTCTTTTTAATTTCGCTTATTTATTCCTTGTTTAACGGAGATTTTTTTTTCTGAAAAATATTAGGAGATACATAACAATGTCAATTTTCTACAGTATACTTTGAAAAAATTCCTACAAAAAGAAAATTATACGAACTTAAAATCAAATGGGTCTTTTTTAAAAACCAAATTGGAAGAAATCTGATTTACTGGGTAAAAACCGATATATAGAAAACATTTCCTAATTTAGGAGCGTATCGAATTAATATTTCAAATAAGAATTCTTAAGATGATTGAAGAAATTTATTACTTAGTTTTAGAATTAAAAAAATGAAAATGAAATCTGTTATACATATTTCAATGCATCATGCCGGAATATAATTTCTTGAGCAGCCAAGCACCACGTGCTCGGGCCAATTAAATTATATTTTTATTCTTTTTAATAGTGTCATTGAATGAGTCACTTTAGCAACGCAAACGATCCAGGAAACTTTGTCTTGCATTTATTGTTTAAAAAAATATTGCATTTCATATTATCACGATCTCAAAATGATACTTTTCTAGGTTTTATTTGCCGTAGTCATTAACTTTTTTTAAATTACAGCTTTTGTAAATGCTATGGCAACGCGTTATTAAAAGCTAATTCTTTTTAGATACTCGTGCAGATAATAAAATTTTTAGTTTTCGCCTACGGATTTTTGATGATGTCAAAATCAACATCTTGTGCTGACATGATAATAATCTATATTTCTATCCAATTTTTTTTAATGGATTAGATTGATATTAAACATAATTTTTTTCAATTTGTGTCTGCATTTTGAAACAAACAAATGTAAATACTTTCAATAGAAAAATAAATTATTCTGTAGATCAAAAATAATGGAACATATTGAAAAAGTATTGTCAAATTACTAACATTGTCCACCCCGTGAACTGGGTGTCCTGAGTTCATGTCTCAGTTTGAGCATAGTTGTTCTGTATCTGTTTTATGTGTTATCTGTTAGAAAGTACCCCCCTGTATAAAGGAGCTGTGTAAGTGAATATGATGTGTGAGTTGTTGTTCTGTATGCGATATGTTGTCTACGTCTGCAAACCCCATGCGATTGATACTTAATGGTGCACGAGGATTACTAAATGTTCAACAAAAAAATTACAAATACTACTAAATTTGGAAATATATATATGCAACAGATATTAACCATTTCCACTGGGAGTGTGACTCCCACGTTTCATTCAAGACGGTGCATCTTTTTGTCATTTTCTTTACAATTTTGATTGTTATAAAGGCCAACAGAATGATACAGTTTAATTTCCAAGAAAATTGTCTTAAAACAATTATGTGAATTTACTTTAAAGAGAAATAAACAAATATTAAATTATGTGAATTATTATACATCGTACAAGTATACAAGAATTAAGTGAATGTTTGTACATTGAATTATTTTCCAGAGTGCAAGAGGTTAATTCATGAGATTTTTGTTTATGAAAATTCAATATTGAAAAAATATCATTCTAGACTTAAAATAGCATTAAATTGTTAACTACGCGAACAGAAAAATTAATTTAACTTCCTGAAGAATGAATTTAAAAAAATAAAGTGGGTTTATAGAGAAACATACTCGATAATTTTACAAAAATATATTAAAATTTTCAACTTATTCATTTATTTTAGTTAAAGTTTAAGTTTAAAAAAATTATAATACAACGAATAAAATTATAATCTGGAACATTTTGTATGCGAAAAAGATTAAAGAATTTTGTTTATATTCAATGTTTTCATGCTGTGTTTTTTTATCATGTCAGAACATGATGTTGTTTTTGGGATGAGGTTTTTGGCTTCAACAAAAATACGTAGAAGAAAATTAAAATTTTATTTCCACCAGCATTTCCAAAAATCAGCTTTTAATAACGCTTTGCCATTGCATTTACAAAACATCTAATTTAAAAATAAGTTAATGACTACAGCAAATAAAACCTGGAAAATATAATTTTGAGCGCGTGAGTATATGAGATGAAATAAATAGGAAATGGGATATTTCTTTAAACAATAAACGCGAGACGAAGTTTTTTTTATCGTTTGCAAAACTAAAGTGACTCATTCAATGAAGCATTTAAATAAATAAAAATATTATTTAACTTCCACGAGCACGGGGGTCTTGGCTGTTCAAGAAACTATGTTCTAAAATGATACATTAAAAGGAAATCTGCTATGCATATTTCAATCTTTATTTTTTTTCCTTTTATAAACTTTTATTATTAAAGCATTTTATTACTCTATTTTTTATTTTTAAATTTCTATTTCTATTGTAGAAGGCTTGGAGAGTTCAAAACGTTACAAAACTTCAAAACGCCTTTACAAAAACTTCAGAACGCCTCACACCAAACCTCTTAGGATATTCTTACATTTTTCAACAATATTTGAATTATAATTGTTACCTACAACTGAGATAATTTCAATTCCATCTCTCTATAAAAACTAATAATTCCCATTTCATCTTCCATATTTTTTTGCACAAAAAAATAAATAAATCTAAAAAACAGCAATTAATTTATATTTGGTTCTCGCCCTACAAAATAAGGTTTTTATAAAGGACTCAAATATTCGTTTAAAAATTTTAATCTTTTTTTACTCCGTTCTTTGTTATTTCTTCTCTCTAACTCATCACGCCCCTTTAGAGAAAGAAAAGAAAGTCAATATTGAAAGGTTTCCAATACTTATGTCATTGTAATAACTATAAAAAGTACTGATGAAGACTAATATCTTCCACAAATAGCTTTCAGGAATGGATAACCATTTAACTCCAATCAAAAATCTCAAAACGATCAATGAATAAAGTTAAAGAGGTGTTTTTTTCATCTTTAATAAAAAGACATGGAATATTAATTTTAATAAAACGTCTCCTTATCCATGAATTGAAAAAAAAATTCTGATCAAGTTCTTTTTTTTTCTTTGCTTATAAAATCTGGTTTTGTTTCCAAAATATTATAAACTCATTTTTAGATACTTTCATAATAAACAAAAGAAATCCATTAAAAAATGTAAACACTTACTACCATCTTAACTATTATTTTGTACAATAGGACGGGGATAGCTTGGTTGGTAAATCGGTGAACTTAAATTACTTAGGTTGCGAGTTCGAGCCAGGCCGGTAGAAGACTCTCCGTGTGTGTGTGTGTGTGTTTGGTGGACATTACATCGATCATAATCCTCCATGTCGAGAGTAATATCACTGGTGGTAATGGGTCAGAGATTATCTTTCTTTGTTTCAGATCTAAATTACGATTGGGGGATGAATGAATGAAATGCATGAATGAAGTCCGCCGCGTAAAAAGGGTTTGTGACGTGCGTGAACTTGAAATCATACAACGAATAACATCAGGAAAGCAAAGTATTTTTACAGAATTTTACAAATTTTTATTTGATCAATTCCATTTACGATTACAGCTTAACTGCGGTAGATAGTGCCTTGAACCAAGGAAAGTACCATTTCAAGATTAATCTATTCATTTTCAGTATCTGATAGGAACACCGCGGTTATTTTTTTCTCACTTATTCGTTCTTTTTTGTCTAGATATGGCGATTTTCGTGCTACAAGCATAGAAGAACTCATTTCAATACAAAGAATATTTTTCATATTAGTCTTGAGAACATTCGTTGAAAAACCTAGAACCATAATTTTATTCCGTTCTTGTGAATTCTTTGTTAACTTATATATTGGTATAGTTTTTATTAATAATCTGCTGATATATATAATAATGTAATTCATATTAATTTTTAAATTGAAAGCAGTTTGTAGATTCTTGGCCCAACATCATGAAGAAAACACATGTTCAATTTTACGATTTCGTTTTGATTCAATTTCAAGAAGCGTGCAGGAATACAGGAAAAGATTTAAAAGGCGAAAAAGGGACGAAACATTTTTCTCTGGTCTTATATACTGTGATGTTCTCATAAATCACACGTGTGTAGATTTCTGAAAGGAGTTCTTATACATTTGACCTTGACAAAAGAAATACAGGAATCACACAGAAAAATATCCTTTTCTGTGGCAGGAATCAGTGATTTATTAACCATCCAATGGGTACATGAAGTAATCAATGGTGCATTATCTTTATAATACTTCATTTGATTTATTAAATTGAGAAATGGGAATAAATCAGGAAATAATATAACATTTTGGAAGGAAGCTAATATAAATAAATTAGAAATTAATTAAAATTGAAGTTAGTGTTTAAAATATCATTATACATTAGGTTGGGAAAAAATCTATTATTATTTTATAGTCATCTACATACATAACTTACATAACGCCATCTTCTTCCCCCCGTGCCTATAACGCTAAGTTATCTAACCAGTTGGATGAGCACAAGATGGGAGAGAAAAAAAGAAAAGGGGAAAATTTGTTAAAGGGAGAAAAAAGTGAGAAACGATACAGCATTCAGGAATTTCCAGAGAGAATGCCATCGGTGTCAAATCTTACACGAATTTGTTCAATTTTTCCTGAAGTTATAACTGGATAGAGGGGACAAGAATACTGAAACAAATGATGATTAGGGGTTGAACTTACAGAGGAACTAGATCACCAACTCAAAAGGGGACAAAATTTACAAATTAATTGTGACTCAGAAATATGCAGCTTCCATCTAGGTCCTGAGGTCTTGATTTCCATCATGATATTTGCACTTTTAAGGGACTTTTTAAGTTGAAATCAACTAAGATTTGTGTAAGATTTGACATCGATGGCATTCTCTCTGGAAATCCATGAATGCTGTATCGCCTCTCTCTCTTTTTTTATCCTTTATCAAATTTTTCCTTTAGCAGCCATCTATGGAGAAAATAATGAATTTTTTTTCCATTTTAAAAATCCCATGTGAAAAGAAAATAATGAAAAGAAATTCATTATTTTCTCCATTGATGGCTGTAAAATATTAATGGATATATATATATATATATATATATATATATATATATATATATTTATATATATATATATATATATATATATTAGAATCCGATCCATCAATGAAAATGGTCGCCGAGTATCCATGATTGATTAGAAAATACTGAGAAACCATCTCCACAAACCTTAGCCTTTATCTCATTATACGGTCTTCCTAATACAATCTTAACACACTCAGTCTCAATTACCTCTTCAAGTTAATGTAATTATTCAATTAATTGCCAGATAATTTAGACAGTTCATAATAACCTTAAGTTTCATTTTAATCACAGAAGAGTCCCTATTTCCAACACTTACGGAGTTCAATCCTTCCTAAGATCCTAAGCTTCAAATTAACATGTGATAATCTCAACTGCATTATCCTTTAATCCAAATGTGATCGGTAGTAAATTATGAAGCACAGAATACGAAAACTTTCTTCAATCTTATTACAATTTACTTTGTAGGGTCTTAATCATCAAAATTATTGAATTGACTAAGGATTATTTGATTCATCATTGTAATTGTTTCCTCATTTAAAAGTATGGATGTCTTTCATGATGAATTGTGCATCGTTTTCCACAGCGCCGACGACTACACCCGCGGCTACATGAACTCCCGGGCGATGCTGGAGCCGAGCGGCAACGTCTTTTGGCCCCCTCCCACCAAATTCCGGAGCACGTGTCCAGTGGACGTCACCTACTTCCCTTTTGATGACCAGACCTGCATCATGAAGATGGGGTCCTGGATTTATGACGGCCTCCAGGTGGACGTCATGAACAGGTGAGGTATCAGCTGCAAGGTTCATTCTTTTTGTTATTATCATGTGATAAAATGGTGTTGTTTTGGTTCGAGGTTTTTGAGGCCTCGAAATGCGTTGGCGACAAATCGCTTTTGAGGCATCCATTTTTCGATTTTAGGGTTATTATAAAATAATTCAGAAGGTTGACACATTTAGCGATTTATCGCCAACTAAAGTTACAACTTGATTTACAAATTATTCACTCTTTTAATTCATACTTATTGTCTTAATTAAACCATTAACCAATTAAAACCGGTTCAGAACAATCACAATACTATCAGATTACGCATGTGTTGATAGTTAGAAAAATGATGGGGGGGGGGGGTATCTCAAAATCGTACGAGCTCCAAAATTTTGTCAGCTAGAAAAATTGAAATGAAAGTTTTTAAAAATCTATCATCATATATATTTATATAGAGAGAAAGGGGGGAGAGATAATGATAGAGAAGTCTCATGATGGTTTCAAATCGATTTAAACTGGTAAATATTTTTAATTAATTGGGACGAATAATGACTTGAAATTGGAGATCTTAAATTTCATTTTCTTTTTATCATTCCTAAGATTTAATATGCATTATCATGGCTCTCAGGATGAGATGGTTGACCTGAGAGGAGAAAACACGAAACTTAAACTGTGGAGAAATTACAGCATTACAATAAACAAGCCAGCTTGTTCGATCAGATTATTGATTTTTTAGGCCACTAAATACTTATTTGAAATGCAAAAAGTTTTAAAAACTGATTTTAATTAAATAAGTCAAAATAAATTACAGTGCATGGAAATGAATAATTGTATATTCTAAAAAATAAAATCTGATATAAAAATTCTGTTTCGGAATTAAGGCCCAAAGAAAATATTTTTTTTAAATATTCATTTTAACACTGAGCTCGCTATTAAATATTTTGATGGATAAATATACATTTCATTACATCAAAGACTAATAATTGCAACATTACATTCAGTAGTATTTTAAATGTAAAGAAATCATTTAGAAATGATGTTATCAAAAACGTACCTTTTTTACTTTTAAGTTAATACAAAAACCATTTTTATGAGATAGCGGTTTTGAAAGATATGAACTTCAATTTCCTTTGATAAGTCAAAGAGATTACCCATCTGGTGCAATTAAGCCCATTTGTTCGGTCTATTAAGTTTTGAGTGGTGCTTTTTTTCTTCTTCTTTTTTTTCGCGTTTCATTTTACCTATATTTGTCCTTATCCAGAGTATCCCCAATAATAATGGT
The DNA here is from genome assembly GCA_026289955.1 of Argiope argentata. NCBI lineage: Eukaryota > Metazoa > Arthropoda > Arachnida > Araneae > Araneidae > Argiope > Argiope argentata. Next base: position 566,607 of record JAOUZG010051355.1, read on the forward strand.
TTTGTGCATGATTATCAAGTGTTTTTTTAACGTGCTATATTTTAATAAAAATTTACGATATTTAATAAAATCATAAATGAAAATATTCTTTTAGGTTTATAAAAAGGCGTGTAGATAACCATACTCGTATTCGCCACATTATGCTGTATCACTTTAACCGCTTCCCTTACAAATTTTTTTGAAAAAAATTGAAAATAAAATCATCATATTTTTTTAATATTATTATTAAATGCTAGGAAACGAAACAAAAAAAAATATGTAGGTTTTAAATTGAATTTTTAAATTTTGCAGGTTTAAAAGCATTTAGTTTTAATACTAGTATACTGTATCAATTGAAGGTCACGATACGAACCTGAGACGCTAGGGCCTCTAGACGAGCAATATGACCATAATACAAAATTCGGTATCGTAGATGTTATCTGGCTTATAAGGCTAACGCTACAGTACTCCCCCACCAGTGAGTCGGCGGAGAGGCGAACGATATCGTATTGCGCCAAGCGTTGTAGCGAGTTGCTGCTTGCTCTTCATATGAGTGTGACGATTTTTGTTTGTTTGCTTTCCTACGTCAAGTGAATCTGACGATTTTGCTGCGGGTTGATGGCGCCATGACTTTTGTGAGAGGCTGCGTTGTCCGGGTCACCAATGTAGTAATTGAAGGTGGCGATACGAACCTGCGACGCTAGGGCCTGTAGCCAAAATACATGACCATATTACAAAAGTCGACTTCCGTGTCGTAGTTGTTATCTGGCTTATAAGGCTAACGCTACAATACTATCCCGAGTTATCTCGGGCAAATGAAAAAAAGTAAAATATTAGTATGATAGATTTTGAAATAAACTACCATACTACTAAAACTACACAAATACCACATTCTACACAAAGTGATAACTGACATTCTGTACACCGGTATCTAGTCGATCAATTCATTATCCAAAATATTTATAGAAAATATTGATATCAATATTTATAGAAAATATAGATATCAATATTGAAATTCATACCTGCGTTGGCAGTAAAAGTAAAGCGCCCAGGAGCAGGTGACAACTTCATTTTTTGAATGGCTCACCTCTGACGAGCTGCTGGAAAATCGTCCGACTCCGAACCACATGAACTATCGTCTTTACTAAGGCTACATACAGAAGAATCACTTCCATTATTTTCATTGTACACCTCTTCATAATCACTATCTGAAAAATCATGGATTTCGTTATCTTGCAACATCGCTATTTTTTTACTTACTTTCAACGCAAATATTTTTCTTTATACATTACTAATCCCGCGCATGGAAGTATACTATACAATTGGAAAAACACTTTGGCGGGATTGGGAAACACCAATCCCGCCAAAAGAGCTGCGAATCCAACAAAACTCGGCTAGTTGCCAATAAAAGCTGAATGTTTCCTTTCATTTATTCCAGACCGAATAAAACCGTGATAAAACAAATTTTAAGGACAAATTCTGCTTCTCCCGTGTTTACTCGGGATAGCAATTAACTGCAATATATACGAACCCGAGATAACTCGGGATAAATCAGGCACGTGGTTAAGAAAGGATAAAAAGCAGCATAGTCATTTCGTGATCTTAACAAGCTAATGGGGAGGGCACAATCAGCGAAAGTCGATGCAAGGAATAGTTTTGCCCATTTCAAATTTGTAGGAAATAGCTTCGAAGATAAGCCAGAGAGAAATCGATCATCAGATTTCGACAACGAAGTACTTTACAATCGTGGAAGAAGACAAAAGCTTAACTACTCGAATGCTGGCAGACGACTTCAATGTGGACCACTAAACCATCTTTCTTGTATTGAAATATATGGTGACTACGCTCCGGATTAGTCATTTAAAATTTTACTGCTGAGTTTTTCTTATTCATAATAAATAGTGTTCAGGTATGCCTGATGATATTATTTAAAAACACCTGAGCCGACGTCCTGGCATAAAGGTATATACCTGCTTCGAGCATGGGTGTACTTCATCTGTTCTATCTGGTAGATGAGTAAGTGTGACTCCCTAAAAAAAGGGGCTGTGCTCACAAATGGGATGCATGAGTAGCTAATACGCACTCTTGGCGCTAGTTGGCACTGCGTGAAAAAAAAATACGCACTCGTGGTTTATAATCGCAGACTGCCTCAGCGAGCTTGTCTTTGACGATTCCCATTACAAAAACGTCTTATAAATAGGCAGCAAGTTAATACTTTGCCGCTTCCTTTATTAAAGAAGCATTGAACTAAAATGCAATTGTAAAAACATTTTTGAAGCCGTATGAAACGTTTATAAAGAGATTCATTTACATTCGATTGTTGCATTCCACAATGAGAACGATTTATGCGATCGTAGATCTTAATACTGATCTCTCGTGACCTTTACCTTTTCTGTAGGATGTCTAAAATAGATCTGTACAATTATGTGCCAAACGGAGAATGGGAGTTCCTGGATGCCAGAATTGTCCTTTACATTTCACTGATTCCATTCCACAATAAGTAATAAGAGCGATTTCGCTGGTCCTAATACTGATCTCTTGCGACTTTTCCTGTTGGATGTCTAAAATAGATCTGTACAATTATGTGCCAAACGGAGAATGGGAGTTCCTGGATGCCAGAATTGTCCTTTACATTTCACTGATTCCATTCCACATTAAGTAATAAGAGCGATTTTGCTTATCCTAATACTGATTTTGTGTGACTTTTCATTTAGGACTTCTGAAGTAGATCTGTCTAAAAATGTGCCTAACGGAGAATGGGAGTTCCTAGATGCCAGAATTGTCCTTTACATTTGACTGTTGCCATTCCACATTAAGTAATAAGAGTGATTTCGTTGTTCTTAATACTGATTGTGGTTACTTTTTCCTGCAGGACGTCTGAAGTAGACCTGTCCAATTATGTGCCGAACGGAGAGTGGGAGCTCCTGGATGCCAGAATCGTCCGCAACGTGGTGTACTACTCGTGCTGCAGCGAGCCCTTCCCCGACGTGACCATCACCCTGGTGATCCGCCGGAAGACCCTCTACTACATGTACAACGTCGTGATGCCCTGCATGATGATGTCCGTGCTCACTCTGCTGGTCTTCTGCCTGCCGCCGGACTCGGGGGAGAAGATAGCCCTGGGGGTGACCGTGCTGCTCGCCTTCTCCGTCTTCATGCTGGCCATCGCGGAGAAGATGCCGGAGACGTCCGAATCCATCCCACTGCTAGGTAGGCGTCATGGCCATTGTTTTTTTCAATGTTGCAATATCTATTCATGCTTACGGGATACACGCAAAATGGTTTTTTTTAATTTAGTTTTCTCTCTTCATTATTAACTTCAACGCTTATCAGTTTCATTAGACTTTCTAATTGACATCTTAAAAGTCGTCCCTCTATTTAATTTAAATCATCTACTGATTAATTAATAAATGTATAAACTTATAAACAGTGGCAGAAAAACTTCATGCTACAAAGTAAATAGCCCACAGATTTACATATATGTCAAGCTTCTTTTCGAATGTTCATGTACAATGAAATTTTTTCTGCGCAACATAAATAATTAAAAGCTAAAATGTAATATTTTATCTCTGATTTAAAAAAAACATTTACAGCTATTTTTTAATAAATGTATTTTCAATTACCTTTGAATTTAGGCAAATTTAGCGCCTATTTAACTACAATATAAAGGTTCTCTAGAACATAAGAATTGTGGTCTTATCTACCTCAGGAACCGGGAACTCTAGATTCTTATGGAGAATTCCAGGAAATATTCCAGTTTTTTGGGGTAAGATTATGCAAATCCGACGAGATGAGATGAAAACGAGGCGCTCAAATGCTTTACATTTTTCTACTTGTATCGAAAATTTCTAAAAGTATTCTTTCTGATGAGTTTCTTTATTGTATTTTCATTGCTTGTTCCAGATACTTACTGAAATATCTATGGAATAAAGTTAGGTCAAATACAATAATTAGGTCAGCATGGCCAATAACAATATATTTATCATACACCCATTCCATCAGACGATTTGCTATATCCCTTATAAAAAAAATTAATATGCTGTCTAATATATAATCAATATTCTACAGCTTGACATCACGGGTATTTTATCCCAACAGGATACGTAATGAATTCAAAAACTACGAGGGCTATCCAGAAAGTAGATAACGTTTTGGAATAAAAAAATAAACAAAGTATAGGAAACAAATTTTATTATATACAGATGAAAGCCAAACTCAAATACTACTTTTCTACAAAGTCACCATTCAAATTAAGGCATTTATCGTAGCGATGTACGAGCTTGGAAATTCCTTCGTCGAAAAATTCAGCTGCCTGCGCCTTCAACCACTTCGTTACCTCTTCTTGCAGCTGGGCGTCGTCATCAAAACGCTGCATAACCAGCCACTTCTTCATTGCTGGGAATACGTGGAAGTTGCTCGGTGCCAGGTCGGGACTGTACGGCGGATGAGGAAACAGCTCCCAATTAAAAGATTCAAGAACTTTAAGAGTGACATTTGCCGTGTGGGGCCGGGCGTTGTCCTGAATCAACAAGATCTTAGAGCTCAACATTCCTCTGCGCTTTTTTGAATTGCTCTTCTGAGTTTTTGGAGAGTTTGGCAATACCTTTGAAAGTTTATTGTAGTGCCTCTTTCCAGGAAGTCCCCCCGAATCACACCTTTTCTGTCCCAAAAAACAGTCGCCATCATCTTCCTTGCCAACATTGTTTGCATGCATTTCTTGGGTTTTTGGGGAGAACTTGTGTGCCCCCACTGCATTGATTGCAATTTCGTTTCACAGTTCACGTGTTTCACCCATGTTTCGTCACCAGTAACGATGCGATCGAGTAAAGAGTCACCATCCTTATGGTAAGCGTCCAAAAAGTTCAACGCTGCAGCCATTCGCTGATTTTTGTGGTCCTCTGTCAAGATTTTTGGAATCCATCTTGCACAAAACTTGTGGTATCCAAGCTTTTCGCTGATGATTTCGTGTAACAAACTTCGCGAAATTTGTGGAAAACTCAAAGAAAGTTCCGTTATTGTGAACTTTCGATTTTCACGGACTTTAGCATCGACTTTTTCGACAAGTTCGGCAGTCACTATGCTGGGTCTCCCTCTTCGATCTTCGTCGTGAACATTGGTTCGGCCATTTTTAAATCTTATGACCCACTGACGCACTCCACCTTCAGTGATAATGTTAATGTTGTCCCCATGCACTTCACAAAGCTGCCGATAGATTTCTATCGGTTTACAGTTTTTTTGCGGTCAGAAACCTTATTACTGCACGCACCTCGCGGGATTTTCAATTAACGCAGACATTTCGAACCGTCAAAGTATCTGAACGGAGCACAGCACGAACCTCTCACTAGCACGGCTAGATGCCGACCCGACTGAGCTGCGCAACGCTCTGACCCCAAGATGGCCGCGCTAGCCCCGCCCCCAGTGGACGCAGACGAAACGTGATCTACTTTCTGGATGGCCCTCGTAAATGGTGATCGTGCGTTTAACATGCATCATGTTATGTGCGCTTAAATTGAATTCGTTAAGAAAAAGCTGATTTGATGCATATTATTCGCAAAAATAATTTTTTAATCTGTAATTGAAATCATTCGCTACAGACCTTCACTATTGGTGTAATAATGCTAGCTCTAAATATGAATTTAGTAACTCTTTTATTAACTACGCTTACAAATATTTTAGAGAAGGATTTCAATTTACATAATTGGCTCAGATTTTAATCAGAACCGTCATTTATGTAAAAAAAATTAGTTATTTCAATTCTTAATCAAATTTCCTTCCAATCCAATTTGTATTTTAAATATTTAAACTCTCGTTATGAAATACTAGATTTAATATATCTTGAATAATACTGATCATAATACAAAGTAATTGAATTTGTAATATTCTAACTTAATTTTAGATGGTATTCAATGGTTCATTGCGCAATCTGAGAATTCTTGGATTCTAATTACACGCAATATCGGTAATAATTAAATGCTGTCAAAGAATTTATTGAAGCATATAGCATTGTTATTAAAGTATCTGTCTAGACTGCTTTCCCGAAGTAATATACATGGAATAGTACAATGGAATTCCGATTTATACTAGCGTCATTCAGATTTTAATTTAGCTAGGAATATGAGCATTTCTTTAATTAATGTACACGATCACGATTGTACTATTCTTAGAAAGTAGTAACTATCAATAACATTATATTATGTAGATAGTTTTAAAAGATTAAATTATATAATATGTAATTTTATAAATATTTTATAATATAAATTTCTATTATTGTTCAGTTCCAAAAATAACTGGATTTATAGCTGTTTGACGGCAAACGGTTATTGGGGGGGGGGACAAAGCAGTTTTATGCCATGGGTAATCGATATGGATGACACTTAAACTGTCACCTAATTCTCTGAACTTCCATGCCACAGCAACCTGACTGTGGTTGTGTCTAATTTCGGTTTAAATAAGTCCGATAATTAAGTCACAAAATGCATATATAATTTTCTTTACAATACTACAAAGAAATACTTTCTTTACAACACTACTACAAAATACATACACAATTTTCTTTACAACACTACAAAGAAAATATGAAATATAATTTTTATATATGAAACTCTGAAAATAAAAATCTGAGCATTGCCTTACCCAGGTTCACATTTTTTGTTCGGAAGGGGAGGACCGGAAAATTTCATCATAGATTATGCGAGAAAATTTTGTAGAGACTATTCCCGCTGATTTGAATAAACACAAAACTTAAAATAAATATCCAGTAAGAAGTTGTAGCACAGAAATGGATCAATTCATTCATTTTAATGTTGTAATATGGCCAGAATAGCCTAGTTGGTAGAGCATTGAACTCGCATCCCTTGGGCTTCGAGTTCGAATACGCCAGCCGAAGATTCCGTGTGTGTAGTGGCCGGCGCATGTTAAATTTGTTGTGGTCCCAAATTCCTCCATATCGAGAGTAATACCATTGGGAGTACTGGGTCAAAGGTGATCGTGCCCTGTTCCGGATTTAAATTGCGATCTGTTGAGGAATGAAGGAATGAATTGAATTTATGAATGAAGTCAGCCCCGTAAATGTTTGTGACGTGTGTGCGAATTAGGATTCATGTTTCTTTTCCAAGTGATCAGAAGTCCATACCCACAGAAAATACTGCACACCTCCTTCCGTTGTGAAGCGGAACACGAGAATAACAACAATATGTTGTAATAAACAAAAGCGTTTTAAGAACCTGTTTTCTTTAAGATAAAGTTTTTTTTAATCAAAGACATTCAAATATCACATGATTATTTATTATTAACAACCTTATAATTCTAAGAAATAATACTTCTTTTCTTTCTAAAATAAAGCTCAAGTAAAAAGAAACTACTTAAAAAAAGCATTATCAAGAAAGAAATCTCAAATTTTAAACATAGTTCTTCCTGTAAAAGCGCAAGCACAATCTCACCTATTTTCTTTTTACGTTATCTTTCCGAAGCTAATTGTTGTTTCACAAAAAAAAAATCAGAAAGATATTTAATTACTTGGAACAAATTAATTTTAAAGTTGCTCGACTTAAAAACTTCGCAAATTAATTACATTTCCCGCGGGAAAATGAAACAATGAATGAAAAAAACTTAACATTTTTAGTAAGATCTTTTACCCTGAAATAAGTTATGAATATCCTTTAGCCTCAAAATGGCGACGATGAGATGAACTTTTTCAATAAGTTTTCATCTTTTATTCTCTATTCTTAATTTAAAAGTAGGAAAACTTAAATCAAGATATATATCTTCTGCGTTGTTTTAGTATACTTAAAAAAAGAAAAGAAAAGAAATTGAAACAAATTTTCGATTTGCTAAATAAATAATTCTCTACGTAATTTAAGTCACTTAATTTTTTTCATTTTTTTCTTTTAATTCAATTTTGTTTGCTTAGATTACTTTAATGATATTAACATTTTGTTTCGGAGTTATAGGGATGGTTCAGGAAAACATATTGCGTATTGAAATTTTAAACCAGTTCGAAAAAATATAGATGACAATAAAATGTTACTGTTACCGTAAATTGCCATCTTGTACCAGATGAATGATATCTATACTCAACTTCGTAATACGAACCTTCGTGCGCTATGGAATGCTACTAATGGAATTAGTTATCATATAATATCAAATGAAATTCACTTTTTCATTATTTTCTATAACTAAATACATTCACTAAAATAAAATGCAAACTTTTTATTTTTTAATCTGTTGGAAACAAAATATTCCTCCATTATATTTATAGTATCTCTCACATTATTACATTTCTGTGATGAACTATTAATTACAAATCCAACAATGTATATTGTTATGGAAAACCCATGAAGTCAACAGATTCGCTTTCTTTATGGTGTAACTCAAATTAACGACGTTTGTTAACACGAAAGCAGATAAAAAAACGACGCCCGAGACTTACATAAGCAATGCACATTAACACACATAGAACAAACTGCAGAGCAGAAGTAATGATTGGTATCTAACATCACCTTTGACACAAAGGGCCCAAATAGAACTCAGCAGGAGGAGGAAATCTATTTAAGTATTCCCTACTCTCACTCCAAACGTCTGCAATTCCCCACTCTCTCCTCGCTTTAGCTGTATCCAACTGCTGAACTCACTACTACTACTACTACGTGACTTCCTACATTACATACGACTCGATGTTGCTTAATAATTGTCTCCAAAATTCTTTGCAAGGTAATGATTCTCTGTCCAGTCATTGTTTGAGTTCCATACAATGATTACAGTTCTTTGGAAGGATCCAACTAATCCATCGTTCATTCACCTCGCGAATCTCACTGGAGCGAATTCACTTTCGCTTGAACACATAGCTTCTGAAATAAGGCAGAGAAGGTTCTGGAAAAATCAAGTATGACTCGACTTTCATTAGGTCTATCCCCAAAATTCATGAAGATTTTGGTACCATCCATTTTGTCACAAATCTACAATATTCGTCTCTAAGACGAATGGTCAAGCCTGCTCGCGTGTTATTGATTCGATATCAATAAGCATTTAATATAGTTGATCCTAAAATGGTATTTCCATACCGGGAAACATCATAGGTTCCCAACAATATATATATATAAATAATTCCAAAGGCTATTTCTTTTTTCTTAAATTATCATAAGAAAACGAAGTAAGCTGCAAAAAGAAAGCACTGCAATCTTTAAAAAAAACACTGACTCAAGATTTTGGTTCCTCTCTCAGTTTCACCTCACTGAGTCCTATAAATATATTTTTTTTGTAATTACATATGAAATTTAGTTTAGGGTATTTACATTAAATACGTAAATTTCTAAAAATTTTGAACTAAATTCATTTTGAAGAAACCTCTCCGTCCAGTTATTCGAATGTAAGTTAAAACGAAAAAATTCCAGATGTACTAAAATTTCAAATCAAATCTGACGAGGGATTAAACATCGATTGGTTTGTGCATTCGCATGCATCAAATGTACCAATTCGAAAAAGCTACGGTTTTGATAAATAAAAATTTTGGGAATTGTTATGTCATTGTTTACTAAAATTCTAATAAAGCAATGGATAATCGTAGGAAGACAGTAAGTTAAGGGCAAAAGAGAAATCCAAAAAATCATACTAAAACGCATTAAGTATAATTCATTTAATATATGTATTAATAAAAAAATATTAATAATAATGTGTGAAATGCCGGTGACTTCTCAAAAAGTATTTCAGGATTCTCTGTATTTAAAGACCTATTATTTATGAAGAAAACAATGAAATTATTTGATTCATTTCCTGATTTTAAAAGCCACCATCTTTTTGTCTATACTTCAGGTGGCAATTATTTCTCCAAAAAAATAGCATGGAGAAAGAAAAGGAGATATTTCCATTTAGCTGAAGATGAATTCAATTTGTCTATGGAATTAGAATTCGTAATAACCACTCCATTTCCTATATCCTTCCACCTTTTGCAAAATACAAGCGTCAAAAAGTACTGTCTGTATTCCTGAAGTGAACAGTACTAATTGCGAATATTACAACAACTGAATAAGTGGTGTTAAATATAACAAAATAACATCGAAATGAGATTGTTAAATAGTAATATTACAAGCAGAAAATGATCCAATAACAGGGCCGTTAAGCCTAAAGCTTATAGTTAGGAGATTGTTTAAGCGCCATGAGACTGTTTATCTAGAGTGGACAAATATCCTCTAAGACCAAGATTCATTATTCTGATTGTTTTTCTATTCGACTCAATGAAGACAAAAAATACAAAACCGAATTATTTATGAATCGTTCATGAATGTGCGCTTTATTATTGCAGGATTTCCTTCTTCCATGATAGTATTAAAATATTAATCCTTTATTTACTGACCTTTATTTACTTTATTTAGTACCAATTAAATCTGGATTATACCTTAATATGACTATTTTTGCCGATAATATTCTAAAGAACACGGAGAATGTAACCCAAATAACAACAAATTAATATAAACTAAAAGTAGGAATTAACAATGTTTAATTATAAATTTCTTAGCTAATTTAATTATTATTAATTAGTAAACATTTATTGGTTTCCTTGCGATTATTCTGCTAGGAAACATAACTACTGGTGCAAAAATGAAGTTGAAAAATTGATGGCAGCCTAATTCGGTAAATAAAAGGATAAAAACGTCTTTCGGAGATGAAAAGTTTCCGGCCTGACCGAGAAATGGTGTTCCCGGAAATATTTTGATTCAGCAATGCAAAGGGTTATCTTTGTTTAATACTTCTTGCGTATTTTAAAAGATTTGTGTTTGGTTATTTTTGTACTGTGCTGTTTCAGAATTTTCTACTTTTGGTTTAACCGAGAATGGAGAAAACTTAAGTAAGAGCTTTAATAAAATCTTTATCTTCAGCGTCTATTAAAACTGATCTAGATTCCACACTGGGGAAACATGCTCTTTCATTCCCACCTTTTAAAACATGGGTTGCGGACTTTAACAAGTACTTTCGATGGTAGTACAAGTACTTTGTAAGAGTTCCGGAATACTTGTACGACCAATAAGTACTTGTACGACCAAAGTACAAGTACAAGTACTTTGGTCGTACAAGTACTTTCGAGGCAGAGCGTTCTAGAAGACCAAAATCAGCCATGGCAGATAAAATCGTTATAAATATTCTCAAAAATGTTATAAATGATCGTCGACTGAAATTGACAGAGGTTGCCGAGTCTGTTGGTATATCCAAAAAGCGATCACGTTACATTTTAAACGATACTTTGAGTATGAGAAAGTTGGCAGCAAGATGGGTGCCGCGTTTGCTGACTTTAGATTAAAAACTGCAGCGCCTAATGATATTGGAACAATGTTTGGAACTGTAGAATTCAAACCCAACTCATTTTTTGCAGCATTTTATTAATGTGAATGAGACATGGTTCCATCACTATACCAAAGAGACCAAACATCAATTAAAACAATAAACAATGAAAGACGAATCAGAACCAAGAAAAGCAAAAATTGTGCTATATGTTGGAAAGGATATGGCAGCAGTTTTTCAGGATGTTCAGGGAATTTTTATTTTTGGATTAGCTAGAAAAAGACAAGATCATCAATGCTGAATATTATACTAATCATTTGGAAAAATTGCATTCCAAAAGAAGACCAGGTTTGGTCAAATGGATTGTCCTGATACGGAAGTATTGTAGTGTTTCATCAGGACAATGCTCCAGTAGAAGAGAATATCAATGAATATGCTTTATTGGTAACTTTTCTTTTTGGATAAGGTCATGAATTAAATTTCCGGAACTCTTTTTCTCCTTAAGTTTCTTGTATGGTCACTAACATCAAAAAATGGGACAGATCTGTAACTTCGTTATTAACTATCACATCTTCACAAAATTGATGTCTATGGAAATGGATTAATGGAACAGGTTTGTTGAATTACACAAACTGATTAACTGAGTTAATTAACTTACTATATTAAATAATTTCCATTACGAGAATCGAGTCTTTTTAATTATAGGCTTCAGCAAGCCTTTTTATTTATATGCATCAAATTTTGTTTCAAAATTCGTATTAGTTCTTGAAATACACTTTTTTTGATAACTCCGCCTAAGAGACAACCCATTGGGAGCCATGTATTAAGTAACTCGCAGCTTTTTAATAGCGCCGAAAAAGAAACAAAACTAATTAAACACACCTACAGCCAATATTTTCTGTAAACAAATTTAATGTTTTTTGAGTGAAAAAATATACCTTTAAAAAATTGAATTAAAATCATTTGATCTAAAAATAAATTTATTATTTATCTAACTGCGATATCACAATTTCATGAATAATAGATCTAATAATAAACATAAATCTAATATACGGTCCCTTAAAAAACAGATGTTGCAAATTAGTTGCGGGAATTTTGCAATTCATGTCTAAATTTCAAGATAATTTGAGATATGTTCATAATTTTTTGAATTCAGACATTTTAGCAAGTCAACTTTGCTCCTGTGTGAAAATTTTGCTACTAACTGTCTCTCCACCTTCTTGTTTAAATATACAAAGGAAAAACATTAAATTTGTGTTATTTATGTTTTTCTTTCGTGATTAAATTTTAAATAACTTATAATTATATCGTGATTTCGCCAAAAGTGCATAGATTTCGTTTAACATTGGTAGGGGCATTTTTAAAAACCCTATAATTTTCGAAATACCGTCAAAATTTTATTTAGAAGTTCATTGCAAACTGATAAATCTATAGCCAAAAATCTCAATTTCTGTTTAAAAATATCAAGATAGTACTTAATTAAAAATGTTAATTAACATGGTTATATGGACTTATATAACTTATAATTGTGTATATAATTGTAACATATAATTTTGTATATAATTGTTCATATCTATGTATTATATTATATGGACTTATATAAGTACATATAACAATATACTTATCTCCTCAAGTCTCTTCTGTCGACATTAAATCTTGTGAAGATGTGATAGTAATTAAAAAAGTTATGGATTTCCTTTTTTATTATTATTATTACTGTGCATATAAAACTAATCACTTACACCGCTTGTACATAACTAATTAAGCTTCTGTACCAGGTTGTAATAAAATAACTTTTCCTATGATATACTTAATAAAAAATTAATATCTTTTCCTCTCTCTTTAAGTCCACCCCTATTTGAAAGAAATTCAAGTAAACTATCGCAAAAACACAAAACTGTAAACATGTCTAGACTATCGCAAAAACACGAGACTGTTTTCGAGAGACTGTAGTTCCAAAAAAACGTTATCGAGAAAATCAAAAGTATAGAAAATTTCGACACGGAATTATACGCTGATTATTCTACTTTCTCTACTTCTCATAGTCGAAAGAAAGATATTCCTGTATAATATTTTAGTTGTTCTACATAGTTAAAAGAAAAATAAGTGATGGGAATTATTGACTGTAATTAATTGATACGAAGCCAAAGAATCTAGTTTTTTTAAGCCAATTCCAAATCTTTGCGCCAAATAAACCGCATCTTCTTATTATATTCATATAAAAAAGAATTCCTATTGTTGTTTTTCGATCTAGATAACAATTTGAGCGACTAATTTGGGATGATGTATTGTGTTCAAATAATAAGTCAAGCATCTTTCCAGAAATTGGGCGCCCGTGATAATCTGATATGATGGATCGAAAATTAATGTCTTAGTAATTATTAACTTTCAGTTTTCACATCATAACAGCTTTTTCACACAGCAGGCTGTTTCCATGCATCACATACTCCATATTTGTCAGATTTAATTTATTTAACGCTTGAACTACCAGAAATAGACAGAGACACGGATTCTAACAGAGATTGGCCTATCTTTTTGACTTGTTTTGTAGATCTAGCGTTAGAGAATAATTAACTCTAATAACTTTAAACTATATTATATATATATATAGATAGATAGATAGATAGATAGATAGATAGATAGATAGATAGATATAGATATAGATATAGATATAGATATAGATATAGATATATAGATATA
>JAOUZG010051355.1:580956-594101 GCA_026289955.1 Argiope argentata
GTGTGTGTGTGTGTGTGTGTGTGTGTGTGTGTGTGTGTGTGTGTGTCTCGGAAATGGCTCTATCGATTTGGAAAAAATTTTATATTCAGGTAAAGTTTTGATTTTTCAATTTATTTATATATAAATGTCTTTTAGAAAAATATGTGATTTCATACAAAAATAGCATTTTCATAAGTAACTTTAAGAGCAAGTGTCTTCACCTTCCGATTCAAAGATTGAGAAATACAGTTTAGTGGTAAGAACAATATTAATAACGGGTATATTGAGTATCCCCGGTTTGAGTAGTGCATTTTGCTTTATTTATTTCTTTTGCTTGTGTATTTATATTTAGTTAAAATTTGAGCTTTTTAAACTTATTTTCGTAGGTGTCTTTTTTTAAAAGATGCGATTATAGTAAAAAAAAAATAGAGCCTTTATTATTAGTCTTTTTCTATTTGCTGTGAAGCTGACCAGGTCAGAAAGCTTCTCAATGTAAATTTAAAAATATAAATAGTTATAGATAAACTGTAAAATTAATACTGTAATTTAGCAGTGTGTTTCAAATAGCTTGCTAATAAAATAGCATTTGTGATTTTTATTTAAATTATCAGTTCATAAATAGATAAGATAGAAAAATATTCATATCTAATGAACATATGATTCTTATCAAAATATTTTCTGCGAAAAGAAACATGATTTTCTATTTTTAAAAAAAAGACGAGTGGAGATAGGTCTTTCAAATATAACAAAATGTCTGAAAATTGTATTATGTCTATAAAGTCATGCATTTTTATTTATAGCTATTTATTCCCTATAGTTATGGTAATATTTAAAAGAAGCTTATAATTTGTAAATTTCAACTAGTATATTAAAAATCACTCAGAGTATTTTATGGGATTAATCACCAAAGCAAATGGTTGGGAAAATAGCTATTTCTCCGTCACAATAACTCAGCTATTTTTTTTCTAAGATTTAAACTAAAAGTCAATCGAAATTATGCAGTTTTTGTTAAATAACTTGCGAATTTATCACTTTTCGAAAGCTTTTTTTAAAACACTATAAGTTTGAAAAATTAACTTAACATTGGTGTCAGCTTCATTTATAAACTTTTTTTTCTAATAACTAATTATGCAAGAAATTTAGCTGTGTTTTATCATTTTATATTTCTATATCTTTTTATATTTCAACTAACTTAAAATATATACTTCTATACATTCAAGATATACAGATTAAAAAGTATTTTTCATTATATTAATTATTATACTCATGCGCATGACAAAGATATTAATATACTTGTTTGCACGTTATCTGTGCAAAAAGTAATCTTTAAAAACAATTACCACAAAGAAATTATTATTATCACTAATGATAAAGTACTAATAAAGATAGATGCTACAATATTTTGAAATAAAGTTTCAAATTTCATTTTATTTTTAAAATGATTCATTTCAAAGATTTGACTCAAAATTTCGCTGAAACAAAAGCGATATTGAAGTGATATATTATTATGAAATTTTTCTGAAGATTTATTTTAATATTTTTAGAAGTAATATGACAGCAATTGTAAATTTTATTACATGGAAAGCCATCAAATGCCAATATTTTATTGGAGGATTTTCTTTATTCTCAGTTGATAATAAATCTGGACTGAAGTTAAAAGGCTCATTCTTCAAAATTTAATCTGTAGCAAAAATGCTATGCATTTTCTTAAAAATTTGATTTATAATAATTCTTAAAGCCGGTGCAGAATACGAATTCGAAAAACAGTAGCAAAAGTTAGATTGCTTTTTTCTGGGAATTATGCTTATACTGCAATATTTTTTGAGATTACATTTCTGTCTATACGATGAAGGATTTTCTCTTTTCCGAAAATTGTCATTGCAAATAAATTTTATTTCTTTGTAAAAGTGCTTTTTTTAAGCTTTCTACCCATATTTTCTTGGATTTTCATTATCATTATCACCAATGTTCCCTTTCCAGAATTCATTCGGTTAGTAAACTTTGATAATATTTTACTATTAATTCTATATTTGAAAAATTCGAAAGACAATTTGCGAAATCAAATTAGCATCAGCCTCGTTCTGCTTAGACTTCTACCATTTAATTGAATAACAATTTTTACAATCAACTAAGAATTATCCTAGTTCTTATCAGACATGTACCGTTTAATTGAATAATAATTTGCACAATCAACTAAGAATTATCATAGTCCTGATTAGACATCTACTATTTAATTGAATAATGATTTGCACAATCAACTAAGAATTATCCTAGTCCTGGTTAAACATCTACTATTTAAATGAATAACAATTTGCAGAATCAACTAAGAATTATCCTAGTCCTGATTAGACATCTACTATTTAATTGAATAACAATTTGCACAATCAACCAAGAATTATCCTCCCTCTGCTTAGACATCCACCAATTAAGTGAATAACAATTTACACAATCAACTAAGAATTATCCTCCCTCTGCTTAGACATCTACCAATTAAGTGAATAATGAGGATGGAGTCTTAAGAAACATTATCGGAAGCTGAACCAACCTCTCCATCAAAAAAATACGTCATTCATCGAAATAGAACTAACACTGCCCACTAAATTGTTACTTTATTCCTATAAAAAACGATATTCTTCTTACTTGCTCGAAACTTCTCATCTCCGTACTCGTGGATATAGGCGCTTTATTTTTATCATATGCCACATTGACTCTTTTCTGCAGAAGAATTCGGGGTGATGTTTATGATCATGATCTTGGCATCATACTTGAAAATTGCATGTGAAGAATTAAACCACCACCACTAAAACACCAATCAGGATCCATCCCTCGTAAGAAGTACTTCCCGTCGTCGGTGGAGAGGAGAGTTCGTATCCTTTTTATTCTGGCCAGGGTAGCAAACATTCATTACTTTCTCATGGCAAGATTACTATTTGGCAAGGGATGCAACTCTCTACCCACAAACTTAGTTTGCAACGTTAACTTTTTAGTGTAGGACGTAACAATGAAAATGAAATGAAGCGTTTTTTTTATCTCCCCAAAACTTTCTAGCATATTCGCTAATAAAATTGTAATGCCAGAGAAAGCTTTGCATTGCAATGGCGTACAACAGTTCCGAAATATTAATTTTTGACTTTAATGTAGCCTTTTTTAAATCATTGGAAAATTACTTAGTAATTAATCCCTAGCATGCTGCTAATATTATCCAAAAATCCAATTTGGGTGTCTTATACGTTTTTCTCATCTTATCTCAACAAAAATTTGATTCAAAACCACACTTCTTGTCACAAAATCCATACCAAATTTGATATATTTAAGTCATCACTTTTTAAGTTATTGCGATTGTATCTAAAGGTACAGATAGACGGACAGTCAAACTGTATTTCTATTTGGCTCAAACTGTAACTGCTTTCTTCTCTATAGATTTAAAATCTGTCTACAGAATTTTCCCATCTTGCTCTCATCTTTTTATAGTTGAGGAGTCATCCTCGTTATCTGACCACGATTCAAAATTACGAGGCCCTTCACAAAATAGACAGTGTTATATTATAACGGGAAGTTATTATAAATAAACTAAAAAAACTTATATTAATTACTGTGCTAGTTTACATTCGAACAACCGGACAGACAAACTTCGTCTGAATTGATTATACTCAAAATTTTCAAATTTGTTGCAACGACCAAATATCGAATTTCATCCGCCTAGCTAAGAACTGTTCTGAGTTATTTATGCCTTACATAGACAGACAGACTGACATTCTCAAAAAATGTGTTTTTCGAACTAAAGGTGGTCTAAAACATGGAAATTTGTCGAAATCTTGAGTTCGAATTTTTTACGATTGCTATACTTTCTCTCTACTACGAGTGAAAGAAAACAAAAGGGAATAAAATAAACTAATTCTTCTCGCATCATCTGCTGCTGTAATATAAAGATAATACCAATGATTACTCTTGAAACTAAGACTTTTAAATATAGTATTTGCAATATGCTTTTCATTTTAAAAAAAGAGAAAATATATAGTAGAAATTTTTAATTACTTATTTAGAAATCCTAATTTCAGATTAACAGAATGCAATTAAGTAAAATTTGCTAACAATTTTACTTCTTCGCCTGTATTTTTTTTTTACATCACTCTCTTAATCTTATCACTCGTCATTGTGATGCACTATCGGTGTCATCTGGTAGCTTTCTGCATTTTGCATATGGTTTTTGATGATGCATGTAGTCATTTAATAGGTGATATATGTATTTTAGAGTTCGATGTCCGCATGACTTTAAACTTTCCTTAACTTATGGATATGAGTGTATTTCCTTACGACAGTTTTTATATATTGAATGAATTTGCATTTCTAAAACAAATGCTTTCATCTAAATTTATGACATTCTCATAAAATTTAAAAATAAACACATTTTTGAATTTTTATATATAAAAGAGTAAAACAATTCTTGCATAGATAAATGTAAGAGAAAAATTTTACTAACTGAAAATTTTAAATTCTTATTACCACCAAAAAGCTTTTTTTTAAATTTTTTTATCACTCTATGTTGTAGCCAAATCATTTTCGTATAATTATCCACCTTATATAATAAAATGTTATGGAAAGCAAATAAAGTCATGCAATATTTGGAGGTCGGGAAAAATCTGATACGCCTTTACCAGAAACAATGTTTAGAAAGGTCCTGAATAATAAAACTATTTACTTATTTATTAATTTACCTTTTAGACAGGATAAGATAGGTGGCTATAAAAATCAAAGATAAATTAATGTTTCATAAGATTAATGAATATCGTCTTAATAGAGGTTGTCTTTGCTAAGGGAACTCTATTTAACATACTTTATTATTTATAAAAAATTAATTAAATAAAAACTGCACGAAAATTCACCATCCTGTAAATTAATTAAAATAATTTCCAGATAACCAACGATAAACTGCTACCTCTTTCGCTGAAAATTATTATAACGAATACAGTTATTATAATAAACTATTATTATAACGAATTTATATTTTTGCGCGTTAACCATTAATAAACTTAATAATTCGTGAAGAAGGAATTTTTTTAAAAAAGTGAAAACTGAGACACCCATCAATTTTAATTTAACTAAAAATCTTTCCAAATCCCTGAACAATAAACTAATGTCTATTAAGGCGCAATCAAAATAATAACATTTTACTACCATAACAAAATTAATTATTGATATAAAAGTAAAATAACGGATAATATTAATAAAGCTCAAACCTTCATCAGTTTATAAATTAACAGAAAACACCTAATATATCATTGGTGAATTGACATTAAACTCTATTTCATTGCTTTTAACAAAGAACTTTTATAATATGCAATGTATATAAATAAATTTCCTGCATTAGCGTCTATATAAATAAATGTGCATGTGCCTAAAATATATGTGCATGTGCCTAAAATATATGTGCATGTACCTAAAATATATGTGTATGCGCCTAAAATACAGCGTATTACAAACTGTTGAATGGCAACAATCAAATAAAAACAAAACATCATACGAATTACAAACTGTTTCATCCATTGAACTTTATTACAGTTGTAATGATTCAAATGTCTCAGAGCTGCAAAATGTTAGCAGGTTTTGTTCTGAATATAGTACATTGAGTAATAGGTAAGAAGATAGAAAAGAAATCAAGAAACAGGTTTAAAACAAAAAATTAAAACAAGTGCAAAAATATGATTAATATTGCCAGATAAGTTAGTCATATCACTGACTCTCGGACCCACACGAAGGTACATGGATAAAGAAAACTGAATGACCGGACAGCCAAGACTGCAATTCTGGCGGAAACTGTGGTTGTCCTAAGTGCCATAACCGGCCACGGTACAACCCTTCCCCAAGGAAGTACGTCTCGTCATCAATGGGAGTAGACAGATCCTCCATCTATTTGTATACCCTTTAGGTTGATGAGATCTAATCACCATACCAGAAGCATCTCGTCCTCTTTTCGAGAGGCCCTCCAGGCTATATAGCCAGATAAGTAATTGTGGTAAGACTTAAGATTAATGTACGGTTTCCTGCCAAGCATGTCAAAAATGGGCCAATCGTCCCAAAACTATCTAGAAATCTGCCATCCTGGATGTATACCACAAATGTTAAAGGGCTTTCAAAGTTGCAATAAAAAATTGTCATAGTTATATTTGGCGAGAAACGACAATTTTGATGCCCATATACCAATCTTATGTCTAGTAGTAAACATTCTGACGTGACTATGGAAATTGATACTTATATCTTCTAAAACAATGATCTTTCGAAAAAGCTTTTGTGTATTACCATAAGAGTAAATTTTTTTCTTACTATATAAATGAGCTTTTCGTATAATTTTTCATTTAATTTTAAACACTATCCGAAAAAAAGTTTTTTAATACTCTAATGGATTTCAGTGTCTCCATCGAAACACTTAGGCATATGCTTTCACCATTCATTCAATTAGTAGTAGAATTTTTATTTCTGCTTTTATTTCGTAATATATATGTTACGGTAAAAGTGATAAAGTGGTGATTACATATAATAACCGGTAATTGTACATAATTGTCAGCAAATTTTGTGGTGATTATGTATAATCACCAATTATTATATATAAACACTGGATTAATCACTTTATGGTAAAATATACATTTTGTAAATTGCAGTAAACTATTAAATTCATGTTTTTTAGTTATACCATAACACCATAGTAGAAATTACCACCAAATATAGTGGTGATTATGTATAATTACCGGTTATTATATGTAATCACCGGAGTAATCCCATTTATCTCAACATATTCCTTTTGTAAATTGTAGTAAACAATTAAATTCATGTGTTTAGTTATACCATATCACCATAGTTATAATTACCACCAAATTTAGTGGTGATTATGTATAACTACCAGCTATTATATATAAACACCGGATTAATCTTACGGTAAAATATACATTTTGTAAATTGCAGTAAACTGTTAAATTCATATATTTTAGGCATACAACCATAGCTATAATTGCCACCAAATTTAGTGGTTATTATATATAATCACTGGATTAATCCCACTTACCGTAACATATTCATTTTGTAAATGGCAGTAAACTATTAAATTCCTATGTTTAGTTATACCATACCACCATATTTATAATTACCACCAAATTTAGTGGTAAATATGTATAATGACCAGTTGTTATATATAAACACCGGATTAATCACATTTACGGTAAAATATACATTTTGTAAATTGCAGTAAACTATTAAATTCATATCTTTTAGCTATACCATACTGCTGGGAGAAATGCTTTTTTAAATATATTCCATATTAATAATTAAAATCCTGAAAATCCAATAATCTATGCGAACAAACTGGTCACCAAAAACGGCTTGTACAATTTAAGGTAACAAATTCAATTATTTACCAAAAAACAAGCAAAAGAATAAACCGAATCATCTTAAATTCTTTTAAACCAGCAAATCAATAAAGAAACATCCCCCAGACATACCAGCGATGACTAAACTTCTAAGCGCACCAGAATTCGCAAATTAGCCCCCACTTCTCAGACGCTCTCTCCCTCTGTTAGATTTACGCATTTGGTTCCCTTCCATTCTTGTCAGCGGCGAAGATATTCATCGCAAATCACTTTACCCCGGCCGAAACGAAACCACCTTCGTAAATTTAGCATCTATCGGAGGCTAAACTGTCAACAAATGTTGAGTCAAGGAGATCAGAGGGGCGTAAATATGGGCGCCCCACAGGAAAATCACCTTGTCTGACAGCCCTATCGATCCCCCTCAGCCCTCGTTATTACTCTGGCGCAGAAATGCGATACACAAGATTTCTTCAGGGACGAAATTGCCCCCAAGTTAACGCAATTACAAGTTACTTGATTTGGTACAAGATAGTTGTATTGAAAGTAACCTGGAGGTTTTCATTTGCATGTGCTGTCTTTATTGTTGATGGCCTTGAGGAGTAGTTTGTAAGGAGTTGGACATATTTGGATTTTATTTATGATTATTCAATTTCTTTTATAGCATATGGAATTTGTAAGATTTTAATAAATTTCCTTGAGTCAAATATCGATTATTAAAGAATTCAAAAGAGTTGAACCATTTTTTTCTCATAAAAATGTAATTTTAGGAATTTATAGAGTAAGTTCTTACTTTTTGTCATGTCAGAACATGATGTTGCTTGTGGGAAGAGGTTTTGTGGCGTCAATAGAAATCCGTAGACGAAAAATTGAAATTTTACTATCCGCACGAGCATCTCAAAGAAATCAGCTTTTTATAACGCGTTGCCATCCCATTTACAAAAGCTCTGATTTTAAAAAATAAGTTAATGATTACCGCAAATAAAACTTAGAAAAATGTCATTTTGAGCACGTGATTGTATAAAAGGAAATAAATAGGAAATGTGATATATTTTTTAAAACAATAAATGCGAGACAAATTTTTCTGATTTCTGGTTTCTGGACAAAGTTTTACAATACTAAAGTGACTCATTCAATGAAAACGTTAAAATGAATAAAAATATTTAACTGGCACGAGCACGCGGTGCTTGGCTGTTCAAGAAATGATGTTCTGCCATGATACATTGAAATATGCATAGCAGATTTCATTTTAATCTTTATTAATTTCTAGTATATTTAATAAAGAGGAGATATAATAATCTTAAAAAAATTGGAAATCAAGATTTCGACACATCTCTCCATTTTAAACCTCCTTCAGTTCGAAAAACCATTTTTTATAAAATGTACATCTGTCTGTCTGTGAAAAAGATAACTTAAAAATGCTTTGAGTTAAACCGTTGAAATTTGGTATACGGCTTTTACATCGAATTACAGATTTCTATCAAATTTGGAGTAAAATCTGTTCAGAGGAAGTCCGTCTGTCCGGATATGCTAATTACAAAACGAACAGAGCTAGACATATAAAACTTGGTACTTGGATTTGGAATCTATAGAGTAGAAACATGTCAAAGTTTGGGCTAAATTCAATATGCGGTTGACCTTCTGTCAAACGACTCTTTCAGAAATATATAAAAGCGATTACTCAAAAAAGCGATAAGTTAAATATATCAAATTTATCTTGAGATTTTGGGACTAAACGGTAGCTGTATTGTAATTTTTTTTCAATCGATTGGATAAAACGCATTTAGAATACTCATTCGTTTTTCGGTTGCTATTAACCACACACCCTGGTGTGTGGTTAACCAAAAAACTCGCCAAGGATCACACAATAAAATCAATAAAAATGCTGAATTCTCGCCAAATGTTAGTATTTCGTGATATTTTAAGCCAATTCCATGCAAGGTATTCACTACAATATTAGATAATATGGAGAATGTTTTGGAGAGACTATTTCCTCTGGTTCTAATTGTATGTTTGAATTCATGCTGTTTTGAAAATGTTATTAATATAAGTTCAAATTATTAATATAAGTATTTTATCATAAGCTAGATAAAATATATTTTGGTTTTAAAAATTTTGTCAAAATACGACTTCAACTATATTTTTTCCAAATGGGGATAAATGTATTATTATAATGTATAAGCATTATACTAATATATATTATTATAATTCCCGTACATTTTAATAATAATTGTCTATAACTAAACACGTCTGTTGTGAATTCTCTATAAGGGATAAAAACGACATATTTATCCAAACACAATTAAGATATTACCATGTCAGAGCATGATGTTGTTTTGGTTTGAGGTTTTCGAAGCCTCAAAATACATGAGCAACAAATTGGCTATTTATCGCTTTTGAGGTGTCAATTTTTTCGCTTTCGGTGTTTTTAAAAAATAATATAAAAAACTGTCCCATTTGATGATTTATCACCGAAAAAAGCGTTTAAAATATAAATTTATTTTGCAATTCAAAAGTAAGTCAATGGCAACGTTGTTACATTTTTTAGTTTAGCGAAACTAGCAACGCTGCTGTAAATATCCCATGAAATAAAAGGAAAGATAACGTACGAGTTTTTTATTATGTCAGAACATGATATATTTTTAAGAATGAGGTTTTTATGGCGTCGACAAAAATCCGTAGGCGGAAAATTGAAATTTTATTATCTGAACGAGCTTTTAATAACGCGTTGCCATTACATTTACAAAAGCTCTGATTAAAAAAACTAATGACTGCAGCAAATAAAACCTAGAAAAATGTCATTTTTAGCGCATGATTATATGAAATGAAATAAATAGGAAATGCGATATTTTTTGAAACAATAACTGCGAGACAAAGTTTTTTTTTTTTTTTTGGATCGTTTGCGATACTAAAGTGACTCATTCGATGAAACAATTAAAATGAATAAAAAATATAATTTAACTTGCACGAGCACGTGGTGCCTGACCGTTCAAGAAATTATTTTCTAGCATGATACATTGAAATATGCATAGCAGATTTCATTTTAAACTTAATATATTTTTATTTCATATCAAACTAGTGATACATATATATCTTATCAATGTTCGCTTATTCTCCCTACCCTTTCAGTTTCCAGATGTATCATAAAATAAATCTATCGCAAATCAAATGGTAACAGCCTTTTAGCCTTATTAATTTTAGAGTTTTAGCTTATTTTGTTTGACAATTAATTACGCTGCTTTTAACCCTTTGCCTCTGACTTACCATTCAAGATTTTATATCATTTTGACTTTGTATTTATTTATTTTTCAAATTGAATTGTTTAAAACGCCTACATAATGGTTAAGAGATATAGATTCATTTTCCAAAGAAATTCGACTTAAAAGAATTACGTATATTTATTTTTCTTAGCAATAAACAAATCTTTGTATTAGGTGAATGATTTTGCATCTAATTATTTTTCGGACTGCAAAGGGTTAAGCATTTCGAAATCAATCGAAATGTTCTAAAACTATTGTGCGAGTAATATTTGAAATAAAACGTTTATTATAAGATGTATTTCCTCAAATTAGACGGACATGAATAAAGTTAAAATTAATAATAAGATTGCTAGTTTTAATTAAATTGCCGTGTGGGGGTGGAGAAATAAAAAAATATTAATGCAATTATATTTTTATATAAATAGAATTATATTATCACTAAGACATATTTTCAATGACAATTTTTTCAATTCAATTTTTAAGAAACATAGCTTAATAGATAAATTACTTATCATTAAAAACTGCATATAACAAATAAATATACTATTTCAGTAAAATTTTAACGGTATTAACTTTACAGTAGTTACGAAATATTAGTATTTTTACTGAATCTATCGTATTGTTACGTTTTTAGCGTAGCGGGCTCGGATTGAATGGACTTTACTTGAGGACAGCATAAACAAATTTATTTACAGCTATTTACAGATATATACAGAATGACTTGAAAAAGAAAAAATTCCAGATAAGTACTATCCAGCATTCAAAAGTCACTTGCAACGTAAATGCAAGCCTTACGCACAATAAACACAGTTTGAAAAACAGCTATAGTATAGCACAGCAGCAGTAAATCGCAGCGAGCTCGACAACACAGCGTTAGCAGCAAACGCAAACACAGCTCACTAATCCTCTAGTCTAGTGAGACGCTTCTCTTCCGATAGGGGAAAAATTAAACTGACTCCGGCTACTCGTCCCTTATATAGCCGAGGAAGCGAGAGCCCCGAAACTTCTCAAAACACCGCGCGCGATCCAGCGGCTACTAGACTATTCCTTTCGCCAAACCAACGAAACTGGCGCGTAACTTCTCGCCAATCGTCGCCATCTTTGGTGCATTTTCGCGGAGCTCGCCCGCTTTTAACAGTATTATCCTTGGCGAGTTATTTGGCGATTAATACCTTATGTGGTTAATAGTATCCAAAAATAGAATTTGTGTTTTGCACATGCTTTTCTCAACCGATTGAAAAAATGACACAAAAACTGCACTTGTAGTAGCAAAATCTCATGCCAAATTTTTACAGTAATTCACTGCATTTTGAATTAACCAATTAACTGGTTTCTGAAGGAACAGACTGGCAGACAGTCAACCTAATGCTGGATCTGGCTCAACTTTTGGCAGGTATCTATACTATAGATGTTAAATCTATGTACCGGCTCTTATCTGTCTAGATCTTTTGGTATTGTAAACGTCGTGTTAACTAATATTCTAACAGCTAACTGATGGACTTCTGAAAATATTTTATTCAAAATTTGATAGAATTTAAAATTTTGGGTTTTATGCCTGAATACCAATTTTCACCCGTCTAGCCCGAAGCGTTTTTGATTTATCTTTGTCATATCTTTGACATTTTTCAAAAATGTTTTTTCGAACTCAGGGAGGTGTAAAACATGGAAATTCGTCAAAATCTTGAGTTTGAATTTTTTTTAGCGATATCTTTTCGTTTTACTTCATATACGAGAAAATAGAATACTTGTAATATCTTTTTATGCACTAAATTAACATTTCAACTCAATATTATAGCTTAGTAGATAAATTCTAGACATCATCGAAATAACTTATAGCCAAACACTTGGTGATATCTATGCATACATTAAATAAACGTTTTCTTCTCATACAAAAACATCAAGAAAGATTGAAACAAAAGATAGAAAGTGGAAACAATAATCTGAAAGCGATAATCAAGAAGCGATAAATGGAAGCCTCTCATATAATTCGATTTATTGGTCCAGATAAGAGTGGAATGAAAACAAGAGAGTGTTTCCGGTTTATAGTTTCGGTAATGATGGCGAAGAAAAAGGTTATAGTTGAAAGAATGTTCTAGTTTGTGGATGGTAGGTCACTGAGGAAGAAATAATCTGCAATAACAAGACTAAACGAATTTGGTAACTTTACAACACGACAGCAAACCAAGGAAAGAGAAGTACATATTCAGTAGACGTATTAAAAGATGGAGTTTGATCATTTACATTTCTTTCATTAGAAAAATGTTCTATTTAGAATCTATATGAGGAGAAATTTGAGCAACGCCAAAAATTTCAAACAATTTTCTGATGTTTTCAGTTTAGTTGTATTGGCGTCCCAATTTAAAGTAACATTAAGTCTATTTCGGAACGGATCTCGAAATTTTTAATCTTGGTCAGACGATGAGCAAGACATCTGAACTAACACACCCTCTCCACATTTTCGCACCCCAATAATGGAGGGAAATTTGGATCTGATGGATATAACGTGTACTAGACCCTCTTTACACGATAATTATTCAGTGAAATCGTATAT
>JAOUZG010051355.1:606525-618427 GCA_026289955.1 Argiope argentata
GTGTGTGTGTGTGTGTGTGTGTGTGTGTGTGTGTGTGTGTGTGTGTGCGCGTGCGCGTGCGCGTGCGCGTGTGCGTGTGTGTGTGTGTGTGTGTGCGTGCGCAATTATCTTAATGAATTATGGTTTCAATCATTTCTGAGGATTTGACATTTTGCTGTTCTTTATTCATATCGTAATTCTCTATGAAAAATTTAAAAATAAATAACAAACTTATTCAAATGATTACAAATTTTTCAGTTTTCTATCTTTTATTTTTAAATTCTTCATATAATGGTTTCATTATATGATTATCAGTATTTTATATCACTTATATACTATATTAGACCTTTAACAAAGCGCTAGATCTTATTGGTGTAAATACCTTAGCAAATATCTGTATGAAACTACTTCCTAATTAAAATCTTAGCAAAAGATGCATATTTAATTAAGTTTAAAGATTTTAAATATTTATTTTTAAATATTTTTCAAGAAATAAAATATCACATTTTTCTTGAATAAACTAATAAGATGGTTTTTATAGTTAGTTCTATTACTTTATTTCTCTAATTTGGATTACTTCTTGTACAAGAAGGGTTAAAAATTTTTTAAAGAAACGATAATGATAAAAGGCAAATCGAAACGATAAAACGGATCTTAATAATTGATGAGTTACATATTTTTGAAAATGCTATTACTTTGCTAAAAATAATTGAAGTAATCCAGACATAAAATAAATTCTGCAATTCAAAAAAAAGCAAGAAACATATGTTACTAGTTGCAATACTTAAATGTTTAAAAAAAACATGGAACATACGTTATAGCTTTTAAAAAATGAATAGTTTCTTTTAATTTTTAAAAGGGCTTTTTTTTTAAAAAAAAGTTGGAAATTTCCTCCTAATTTATGCACAAATAAATGAGCAGCTAATTAACAAAATGCATTTTTTTTTTAAATTTTAATGACTTGTAGAAAAGATAATACGAATATTTAAATCTTTATGAAGTTTTTTTCTTCATTGAAGCATAAAAAATGATTTAAAGTAAAATATATGATAATAAATTAAGAAGAAATAGAATGTATTTCAGATTTAAATAAAATTTCACTGTTACACTTTGAATACGTTTATGTTTAATGTTAGTGTTTTAATACCTCGGTTACCCATCTTTTAGTATTTACTGGTTAGTAAATAATAATAATATCCACCTTCGTCTAAAGTCTCTCATGCATAACAATACTCAAAAATCCATCAAAAAAGTTTTTTCTTTTAAAAAGTGATAAACATTAAGCCATCTTACTTCAGTATTCTTAAACCTATTTTGCTGCAATCATTATTCTTATTCTTTATTGATGGGTTTTTTATTTGAATCATTCTTTATTAACTGAAAAGCTGATACAACCATAATATGTATTTAAATATTCTGATTCTAGTTTATATAAATTAGCTGTGATTCAAAATCTCGGCGTTTTATTGGACATAGAAGTAATTCGCCAGATATATGTAGGGTTCGATCTGTAGCTCTTTTTTTTTCAATTTATGCTATTATTTCCCACTTTATATATATATTGTTCAAATTTTCAATCGCTAATAAAATACTTTTTATTCATCCATCCAAGTTCAAATACATTTTAAAAAAATTGTAGTGGATACTTGATGTTAATACAGTTTTTTCAAATATTAATTCATGAAGTAAATTTAATACTTTAAGTAGAGTTTTAGCAGTTTGTAATGTGAATTGAAATCAACAGGCAGTAGCTCAATCGGTAAAATGCGAAGATTCCGTTATTTATCGCGTGAAGGTGGAGAATGCGAGTTCTATTCTTGCGACAATCAATAATTTTTTGATATCCAAAGCTATTTATATAAATTGTAATTATTTAATAAAAAGTAACTAAAATGTAAAAAAAGTCTTTGTTGACCTAAGTAAGAATTATACCTTTTGATGGTAATAGTAGAAATCGATTAATAGCTCATTCTCGAAATAAAACCATCTAAAATTAATTCTAAAAAAACAAGTGAAGAGTTTGTATATTCTTGCTGGGAGCCGCTGCGAAAACTTTTTTTAAATCGTTTGACACTTTTTTATACGATTAAAACTATCTGTCATTAATCAGACAGGCGAAGAAAAAAATTTAAAAAAATAATATGAATATAAAAAACTTTCAAAGGTAAATTCAAATATGGGCTGCAATTTTTTATTTTTTATTTGTAATTATCCACCTTATCTATTATTCATATTTCTTAAAACAAAACATTTAAAATAATGTGTTTTAGTTTCTTAAAGAAAAATTATATCAAATTTTAAATAAGGATCTAGAATAAAAACAAAAGCAACTAAAATAAAATCTTTTGTGTCGGTGATAAACAGTTGCTTATAGAGAAAAAAAATATGAATATCGTTAATTTTTTTCACACATTTTCAAGTGTTCACCTTGGATCCTGGCTGTAATTAAGCTCAAAGCTTACATTAAAAACATGGTGATCCGTTATTCAAATTCGCCTTTATTAACATAACAAACACGCAGATGTTTTTCTCAGAAGTCAAAGTTATTAGTTGCAAAATAAGTGCAGTTAGTTACCATTCTCATTTTATAACTTTCAAAGGAATTATATTTTTTTTCCTACCATGTTGACGCTGCCTATATTTAAATAAACATCTTTCTTCCAAACATATCTAAATGTCGAATTCAAAAACAGAAACATTCTTCTGTTTAAGTCCAACAAAATGGTGCTGTTTGCTTTAAAACTTATAAAAGCAGCTGCGGCTCGTTAACCATGTGAAAGAAAAAAAAAACTGAAAAATCGCGGGAAATGAAAAAAAAGAAAAGAAATGGGGAACTTCGCTTCCAAAAGTCCTGATGTAACATTTTTTCTGCCTTTAAAAACCTGAGCCAGCAACTTGCGCCTTTCGGCAATTTTTTTCCCCTTTTGTACTGAGTCGCCCGTCTTTGTAAATGCATTCTGTACTGAAGGAAAAAGGAAAATAAATATATTTCGCTAACATGTGACTACACTAGGCTAAAAGTCTGTCTTCTTCTGCTCTGAAATATCATGGTAGAAAACGCAGGTCTTTATTCTGTGTTCCCAGTAGAATCATTCGACAAAAGTTTACCGCCCATATCCTGAAAGATTCGAATTGTAATTTAGTGCTAGCACTTCTGGTTATTTCCAGAATAATATCGTCTGTTACAGATTAGTTTGAAGTCTAGTTTTCCGATTTTTTTTACCTTTATATTTCACGTATATTTTAGACCTGTAATTTTAATTAATTATATATTTTTAAAGCTAAATTTTTTTTATTGAAATATTTATAAAAACTCAGTCAAAAAACAAATTATCACATGGGACTTGCAGAAGTAAGTATGCAACACATTACTTGGGCCTGACTAAGGCAAGGGCAAACGGGGCATTTGCCTTAGGTCCCTGCATAAGTGGGGGCCCCAAATAAAATATAAATTTCATTTTACGTTTCCTTCTTTAATGAATGTTTTTCATTACTAAAGTAGTGAAACAGAGGGGACTGCAAAGAAGTTTTTGCACTTGGCCCCAATTAAGTTGAGCCCGGCACATTGCACAAAGAAAAGGAAGAAAATTGAACAGTTATGAAGAATTACAAATATCGACAGTAAATTTACAGAAATTTTCGAATTCATTTCTGGTGGAAATAAGTTTGGTGAAAATCTGGAGTCCAATTTATGTCCCTGTGAACCAGATTCAGAATCTGTCTCTCTTTGACAAACTTGGGACACAGAAGGAGCACATGTTCACCATTTTCCTGACCACCAATATTACAACCGCAGGAAGATGAAAGAAGCATATTAAATTTGAACGAATAACTTAAAATTACTATGACCAGTGTGAAATTGGGTCATTTTGTAATTAGTATAGAAATGATGACATAACAGTCTCTTATTAATGGATGGAAAACATTTCTTTATTGAGTTATGTTACTCTCACTCTTTAATTGAAATGACGTATTCTTGATTCCAAGACTCCGCCATTTTTTCTCTCGGAATCTTCTTGTAAAAGGATTTAGGAATATTAACAATATCAATTTCGCTCTTGGTGACGGCCTTTAATG
Source organism: Argiope argentata (assembly GCA_026289955.1). Lineage (NCBI taxonomy): Eukaryota > Metazoa > Arthropoda > Arachnida > Araneae > Araneidae > Argiope > Argiope argentata. Next base: position 610,582 of record JAOUZG010051355.1, read on the forward strand.
CCAGTCTTAACGCTCATAATAATAGAGTTTTAGCAGTTTGTATTGAAAACTGAAATCAACAGGCAGTGGTTCAATCTGTAAAATGTGAGGATTTCTCTATTTTTCGCGTGAAGGTGAAGAATGCGAGTTCAATTCTTGCGAAAGTGAATAATTTTTTGATAAAATTTGGCTTTAAGTATATGTTTAATCCAAATTATTTTCAGTAGTGAATTAACAGTAGTGGCTTAGCGGTTAGAATGTAGAAATTTTCTCAAAAATTAAACTGATGAAGCTTTGAGCTTTAGGTTCAATTCCGATTTCCCTCCTTAAAATCTTTGTCATCAATTGATCCCTTCGCCTACCTAACCTTAATATTGAGATACATGAGAATGAAAAATTGCAAGGAAATTCGTTTTCTATTTTGCCACTTAATATCGTGATTCTGTCATTTGTATATACATATTTATATCAATTGTAGCTATTTAATAAAAAAAAATTGTTGATCTAAGTAGAAATTGACTTAATTTTTTATATACATAAATTCCTTATTTTAAGCAATAGACAGTCATTGTTAGGTATTCTTAGATTTAAATTAATTGAAAAAAAATTATAATTAAAAATTGTTTTGCTTTACTAAACGTTGATGTATATCATTAACTGTCTATATAATAGTGAATCAAAGAATGTATACAATTTTATGACATGATATAATCCTCTGATGTCATTTTACTGCTATAACATCCCAAGATTTAAATTTTACTTTATAAAATTCTAAAAATATTCTTATCATATCTGTTGAAATACTTCACAGTTTCAAAATATTTTTTCATGTAGATTAAAACCCGGTAATTATTCATGCTGGAAACAGCAATTTCAATTCTGATTTATTTATTTTGAAGGGCATAGAAGGACTGAAATAACGTACTCTGAATTTTTATTGGCTCATTTTAAATGGACAAACCTGTCAATAACGCATTTTATTACCTGATTAATATTCATAGAATTTTTGAAAATTCCAGTCTCAAACTACTCAATATAAATACATGTTTTTTTTCATCGTTGTTTGCAATACGGGAACGAAACTTTCTCTCATTAAAATCAAAACACATTCTCCTTATTTATATGCTTTTTTAATGATTATTAATTAAATTAAGTTTTATGTAACAAAAAAATTTAAAAATTTTTACTCAAAAATGAGAAAATTTTCAAAAAAAAAAATAATCCAACAGTTTATCATTCATTTAAATTAAATAATCAAATCAATCAAAAGTTATTTTTATCGTATTTCTTCATTTTCAAAATCCTGATTTCGAAAATATAATAAAATCATTCAGCTTGATTTTCCAGTATTTTATAGTATTTTTAGGTATTAAAATTATTATAAACTTCAACGTGTTGTAAATTTTTTTAAGTAAATTCCGTATAGGAAGGTTACCTATTGTCGTGATTCTCATGACAAAACTTCAAATAAAGCTTAAAATGAAATCTGCCATGCATATTTCAGTGTATCATAACAAGACATAATTTCTTAAAAGGGCAAGCTCCACGTGCTTGTACAAGTTAAATTATATTTATATTAATTTTAATCGTTTCATTGAATGAGTCACTTTAGTAGTGCAAACGATATAAAAAAAACGTTGTATCTCATTTATTGTTTAAAAAATATCCCATTTCCTATTTATTTCATTTCGCATAATCACGTGCTCAAAATGACATTTTTCTAGGTTTTATTTGAAGTGGTCAGTAGCATTTTTTAATCAGAATTTTGTAAATGAAATGGCAAGGTGTTATTGAAAGCTGATTTTTGAGATGCTCGTGCAGATATTAAAATTTCAATCTTTCGCTTACTGATTCCCAAAATAATATGTTCTAACATGATAAAATATCAGCTATTCTCCCCGAATCATGGCCCCTAGAATATGAAATCAGTTTTTGTTCAAAACTTTATAAACATAAAAAGCTTTGACTATCTTATCTTGTTGACATGATACCTAGAATAATTTTGTTTGGATTTTAACTGTTTTGTAACTTTCTGTAAGAATTGTAAAAACCTCTGGATGAATCCATAGATATACCTTTTATTTCAAAAGAGTTAGCATAAGATTGTATGACACACTTATCTGGAAGAGTATTCAAATTATTTCATGCTGGGTCCTTGCACACGTGGGAATTCCAAGAAATGAAGTCTGATATGGCGGTCAAACTGCTTAGCACTTTCTTGTTAACACAAATTCCTCTTCCTGATTACAAGTAATATACGAAGGCAAATCAAAAAGTCTTTGCGCCTATTCTTTATTCGCCAAAAACAGGTACATACATATATTTACAAATATACCTAGTGTACTACGTACCTTACATTATTTCTACACATAGTCAACACACCGATTCAGACCCCTGTCCCATCGGAGCACTAAATTAGTGATCCCCCCTGTGGTAGAATTCTTCCGGCTACCTGTGGAACCACCGTCGGACCCCGTTCTTGGCTTCTTCGTCACATGTGAGTCTCTGTCCTGCCAGAAACTCCTTCAGTGAACTGAAAATGGGAAAATCACTAGGGGAAAGGTCTGGACTGTAAGACAGAAGTTCCAGATTCTCGTATGTGAACGCTCCTTATCACGCAAATCTTCACGACCTTTTTGAAACTCACGATAACACCATTTAACACTTCTAAAAGAGGGACAATTTGCCCTGTACGGGGAGTACATTTTCCCTGTGAATTGCTATGGGCGTTTGTCCCTTGCTCCATAGAAAACGAATAACACTTCGCTGTTCATAAGCTGTGGACGTCTGAAGAGCAACCGCCATCTTAAATGACTGATAGCAGCGCAACTCATTGGAAGAAAAATCCAGATACGGCTGGTACGGTTCAAGAAAAGTTCACTGGTGAGAATGCATAAGTTCGCTTTGTACTCACAGACGTATTTTGGCTTTAAAAATAGGCCCAAAGACTTTTTGATTTGCCTTCGTATAATGCCACATTTTGCATTCTAAATGGCAAAGTGAATGGGGCACATTCAATTCACCCACCGACGTTTGTTGATGGGGGAACCCAGAACCATTTTGCCTAATGTGGAATAGCCCTACTTGTCTGTTTTACACATTCTTGTAGTGTTTTCTGTTCAGCGTATTGCATGTTTTCAGATGTCCCAACTTGAATTGGGTGACTTACTTTCCAAAACCCCACATGTTGGTCGTTTTTAGTTTTAAATATATATATATTGGTTTTTGTCATATATAAACATTAACCGAATGTTTTAGCATAGTACCATACCTTACATCACTGTTACGCTTTTTCATGACTCACAGATTTACGTTTTTAGATATCTAGATTTTGTTAACATTCCATATTTTGAATTTTATTATAGATTGATACAAATATTTTGAACTCAAGATTGTGGCGAAGCTCAAATTCTAAAGGGGTGGAAATTATTCTAAGCGGGTTAAAAAATTGTTTGAAATTCCTTTAATATTAAAGATAGAAAAAAATTGCTTATATTAGCGTCCTTAGACTAACTACTTTTTTTATATTTAGAGTTAACATTTATTTAAATCAATTGAATTGTCATAATTACATTCATGTGTAGATGGACAAACGGACAATTCATTTGACGGATTTGATTCAAAATTTAATATGAATATATTCATTAGAAGAAAACCTACTGATTACATTAAATAAATAAATAGAATATACATATTAGATTAGTTAAAGCGAAAATTAAATTTTAATCATCTAGTTTTTCTCATTTTATAATCATCGTTTTCAATTATACTTGATCAAGTAGATGAATATATTAATACACTTCTTATGCATGGATTTCATCTAAATCTGGATATAATATTCGATGAATTTTCAAGTGAAGATTATATACTCAATTTAATGTATCTTGCTGAAAGTGTTTTTGAATTAGTGTATTTACTGATAAACCAATAGTTAGGCATAATTCCAAAAATATGTTTATTTGGTGTCATTGAGATCTGAAATATAGAATCAAATTTTTCAATGTTTACAATATTTTTTCTCTATATACCTCGTGATGGGAAAGTAAAAAACATCGGAAACATTTAAAACTAGAGAAAGCAGTGCCCCCAAAAATTTCTAGCATACTCTCTAATAAAATATTATCCCAGAAAATGGCTTTCATGGCATTACAATAGTCTTTAAATATTTTTTGGCGTGAATTTAGCATTTTTACTGAATTTATTGTATTATCCTTGGCGAGGAATTTGGCGATTAATCCCTGGCATATAATTAACAGCATCCCAAAATCGAATTTGTGTTTTAGATGCGTTTTTCAAAGCCGATTGAAGTTAAAATCTGATACAAAACTACATTTGTAGTCACAAAATATCATGCTAAATTCTATATATTTACATTTCATTTTTGAGCCGTCGCGTCTACATATTTCAAAATACAAAACGTAGGGAGGCCAACCACTCCTTATCAAATTTGACTCAAACTTTGATATGTATCTGTGCTATAGACACATATCAAATCTGTGTGCCGTATTTTATTTGTCTAACTATTTTCTTTTTATAATTACAGTTTTAACTTATATTTAAACATCGGATAACCAGATTTCTCCTGAATAAATTTTGCCCAATTCTTGATAGAAACCTACAAAAACGGTATAAGGTTCATATATAAATTCCATTTAAATAGATCAAGGTTTTTTGAAGCTATTTTTATCACAAACAGATGGATAATTACCAGAAATGTATTTTTCAAATACAGGGAGATCTAAAACGCGGAAATCTGTCAAAAACTGGAGTTTGATGAATACAATACTTTATCTATACTATACATACGAGGTGTAGTTTAGTTTAGTTATATTAATGACCCGTTGTAAAGCAACACTGCGGATAGTTTAGGATTGACCTCGTAATTTTGAACCGTACTCAAATGACGAGGGAGATACCTTAACGCTTTGCCCCCTTTTCACACCACACCAACGGAAGGATGTTTGACCCTGACGGATTTAACGTGCCACAGACCCTTTTAGGTGACAGTTCATTGGTCGAATCGGGTCTCAAACCTGAAACCCTATCGCTCACTAGCCAAGATCTTGCCACCAGGCCACCTATGTACACTAGGAAGTTGTTGTTAGTAATGGCACTTGTCAGGGACAAGTCCTCTGACGGCAGGTAGCGATTTTAAGCCGAATAAGCGTCTCTTGTTTTTGAAGTAGTGTCAACTAAGGCCAAGAGTAAGGCTTAGCTACTCACTCAGCACATTTGCTTGCACAACCCCTTTTTAAAAGGGGGTATATTCCATCAATTTATAGATAGAACAACCGTGCCTGAACCAGAACTCGAACCCAGGACGCCCAGATACTAGGAAGATGCGCTACCCTTGCCAGGACGTCTGCTAACGCTGATCAGGACGTGTTCGTTTTACAAATTAAAGGGAGTTGCATTAGCTTCTGAGGGTATGGACCCCTGAGCCCTCGAGGGCAGTAGTCTGACTTCTAGCTCATATGAGGGTGATACGCACTGATCACATTCGCTTGCACAACCTCTTTTTACAGGGGGATACATTCACACACCTCACGGACAGAAAACGGAAGAACAACCATGTCCTGACTAGGATTCGAATCCAGGACTCCCAGATACGAGAAAGAAGCTCTACCCATAAGACAGGACATCTGATAATGATGATGAGGAAGTGTTCGTTTTACAACGGACAGGGGGTTGCACTAGCTTCTGAGGGTATAGACTCCTGAGCACTCGAAGGTAGAAGTCTGACTTCTAGCTCATATGAGGATGATACACGCTCACCACATTCGCTTGCACAACTCCTTTTTTAAGAGGGGTACATTCCCTCACGTTATATATAGAATAATCATGACTGGACCAGAACTCGAACCCAGGACGCCCAAATACGAGGAAGACGCGCTACCTTTATGCCAGGACGTCGGCTAATGATGATGAGGACGTGTCCGTTTTACAACGGAAAGCGGGTTGCAGTAGCTTCTGTGGGTATGGTCCCCTGAGCACCTGAAGGGCAGAAGTCGGACTTCTAGCTCATATGAGGTTGATACACACTCACCACATTCTCTTGCACAACCTCTTTTTACAGGGGTACACATTCACACACCGTACAGATAGAACACAGAAGAACGAACATGCCGTAACCGGGACCCGGAATGCCCAGATTACGTTGCGTTACCTCTGTGCCAAGAACTCGATATACGAGAAAGTAAAAATCAATATAAAATGTAAAAGTACATTTTTCTCATCATATTTTTCTTTCTCTCCGACAGGTATCTACCTGACGGTGGTGATGGCTATCACGTCCATTTCTGTCGTAGTCACGGTGGTGGTCCTCAACTTCCACTACCGTGGTCCCAGCAGAAAGGAGGTGCCTCCATACCTCAGGGAGCTCATTCTGCACAGGTTCGCCTCCTGCTCCTGCTACAAATCGGCCGGGAAGAAGGCAAAGAGGACCGTCAACACCTACGACGCCGGCATTCATCTGCCGTCGGCATTCAAGGTGAGTGCCAACTTCCATCTCATCTGACCTATTTGTAAAGTATTTCGAGCTTCAAATCAACTCTAGGTCCAAACGTATTTCGCTGCATTTTTGTTTCCTTTCTTTTTTTTTTTTTTTCATATAAAAATTGGTTGGAATCCAGTTTAGGGTACCTCTTTATTTCGCCAAAGTTACAAGCAATGCCAAGTCGCCAATCAAGATGGCTGACCAGATAAGCAACAGTGTAAAACAGTCTGTCAATGCTTGTCATTGGAGAAATTTTTTTAATTGGCAATGATAGAATTCTCACCAAAAAACACAGTTGATAATGTCGCAGTTTGCTTGTGTGTCTAATGCAGTTATTAAACCAATAAAGAAATTATTTTTAAAATGCTAAAATTTCAGAGAACATCACTAGAACTGTAAACGTCATCACTATAAAACTATTTCTTTAATTTTAAAGTAGTGTAAGAGTGTTTTTGTATGCTAATATTCCTTTCAGTTAATGAAAGAAGCATTAACATTTTGATTAATTTGAAGGAATAAAACAATTTTAATCAATCAAATTTTAATTCTTCAAATGGCTTTATCAAAAATTTTCTGCTTGCCATTAATTCTAATTTGCATTTGATGGATAAAAAAATTACTTTTGTTAAATTATATATACATTCTAAGTATAATAGAAAATCCCATCAGTCTAGTTCTTGTAAGCCCTTTAAATTCGAAACGACTTATCATATAGTCATGAAAGGAGTATATATTTACTGTAAAGCGACTGTATAGAGTTCATCAAGGCTGGTTATAGCGCATCTAGTGACGAAATAAGAAAGTTAACAAAGCACTCTTAGAATACAGGTGATCGTTCAAAAGGTCAAACTACAAAAAGGCACGCTTATAATAATACTATACGAAAAAATTGCATGTAGTACCATTAAAACAGGTGGAGATATTTGCAATTGAAACTATGCATTTTCTCCCCCCCCCACTGGGTGTATAATTTAGATTTTTTTAAATTTATTTTTCTGATTGAATTTTATTTCACGGTTTTTTAATTAGGAAGAACTATCTAAAAATGCAGGAGTAAGCAATTTTTAAATGAGGGCGAATCTTTTTTCAAATCACAGAAAGTTCTTAATTTTGGTCGCAATTATATTCGCGAATTTTACAAATAGTTCTATTAAATATTTTTCCTGTTTTTTTTATTATGATACAGTGTTTATTTTTATAATCGGATTTTTTTGTCTGTTTTCCGTAATGTCTAGTTATTTTTAATACTTTTATGTTTCGACCCTACAACACTGAAACTATCTCCATAGCAGACAAGTTATTATAAGTACACTTAACTTTTCTTCTTATATGAGCCTTTTTTTCAATTTTATATATATATATATATATATA